>JAWWMK010028072.1:0-15008 GCA_035047105.1 Galeopsomyia nigrocyanea
ACACACACACACACACACACACACACACACACACACACACACACACATATATATATATATATATATATATATATATACAAATATAATAACGCGAGGACCGCGAGAACAGCCATACGCATGTACATACGTATATATATTATACGCATATGAAATTTATGACACACAGCGAGTACTTTCGCACCTATATGTGCGCGCATTGTTGTATTACACAACTTGTGCTTATATGGCCGCACGTAATCTAGTTCTCGCGGGGTTCGCGACCTGAATACCGTGCGCGGGGCATGTATAACCTTCCGAAACGCCGCCGATCGAGATAGTTCTCGAGTGACCTTCGTTAGTCGCCACCGTTCAGCCTGTGTACTACTGCTCACTTATAGATCTCGATGATGGGCTCGACATGTGGCCTATAACAGTGCTCGAGTATAACGGTCCGATAAGTGTTTTATTAACCCTTCGCGATATCGTTCTTACTGACTTTCAACAAGGCATCTGATCTATACATGTATACTTGATTTTGATCTGCGTGCTTTTATTAGTCTTTACATATTCGTAAGCAAACATTTCGAATTCTGTTTCGCTATGGGTGCTGTTTTAACAAACCGAATATTTATTTACGTACGCGAGGGTATAATTCATCCGATATCAGCAGCGTAAATACAGTTCAGCAGGTACATATTTTACAACGAATATAGCACGGAAGCCCCCCCCCCGAGATTTATCGCGGAATCCCACATAACACCCAGTGCAAACACTGATTTACACGCTAACATTTTCACTTGGTATTCGACGACAATAAGGGTCCGTTTTCACGGCGGCAACAGGCAACAAATCAGTAGAAGGGGTAGGCGCGATTTTCAAACAGGTTATTAAAAATTAAAAAATCATGAAATTTTGGGTATATCGGGCACCATTACGTCACGTTTAATACATCGGTCACCATCGCAATGCTAATTAAGGTTAGTGGCCCATGAAATGAATAAATAAATGCAAATATATGAATATGTTGCCACTGTTTCCGGCAACGCGTTGCCGCAGATGGATTTTTCGAACTGCAGAAACGTTCCCCCACTACCACTTTTCTGTTGCCGTTGCTCGTTGCCGTTGCCTGTTGCCGCCATGAAAACGGACCCTAAGTGTATAACGAATTACGAAGGCGGTGATACTCTATACTTTGTGATTTTTCATAATTTCGCCAGTGTCCGATCAGATTTCGGCCGCAAGCTTTCATATGAATCATCCGTATTAAAGCTCTCGCATACGCACTCTGCATATAAATTAACATGGGCGTGTGATAACTTGACGGCGCTTCACGCAATTTATAAAGTTAATTATATGAAGAGAGACTTTAGGCCGTTATTGTTGCTTATGCCGCAGTTGTGTGCGCGGGCAATGATGTTGAGCCACACGCACGCGCGCGATGGCAAAGAAGCCGGACGGCCTCGCACCGCGAGGCGGCGAAATTAATCGTCGCGATTACCCGAGCGACACTGACCTTACTTTATTGCAGCGGTTCATTGTGCGCGCACGCCCGAATACTCGGAATATCGATCGGGTTTTCTTCATATCCTCGCCGTTACCTATTAACTCGCTTTTATTCTCTCTCTGCCTGCGGGTGAGCTATTTTTTTTTTTGACGCCTGGGTATTTCTCTCGTGGTTTTGTGGGATTGATTTTTTTGGTTTTTTCGCGCGCGCGCACACGCCGTCCGAAAAACGAGACTGGAATTTTTGCAATGAAGGAAGTTTTTTGCTCCCGCAATGGTGTCGTTTTGTAGGATCGGCGACTTTTTGATATATTATACGCGCCGGAGAGCTTGCATACGTATAGAAAAATTTCAATACCGGCAGCCGGAAAGTTTAATGCACGTGTGCGTGCAGAGGCGTTAACTGGTTATACCTTCAATCCGGTATCTCTCGATGCGAATTGTTACTTCACGTTTCAATAAACATCGTTGACAATATTGAGTTGCGACTATTTGATATTGAATGGTGATATATTGTATTTAAAAATAACTTTTTTTTCTTCTACAACTGAGGAGCGCGTTTCGACGTGTAAGTAACTAAAGTACCAATCAATTAACTTGCATAGCTGGCACGTACATCAACTGCAGCTTCAGTATATACGCAGTTCATCGACATATCCTTACGCTTTATAGAGGCGAGTCCCAGACAGGATAAAGCACAGCTATTATTCGCGTCTCGACACACACATACACACACACACACACACACACACACACACAAATTTTTCCGCGGCGCGTGTGCAATCGTGCCGATTATCCAATTTACGCTGCCTCGTCGAAAGCTGCAATCTCATGATGCGATTGAAAAAGAAAAAAAAAGTTCTGACAGCGAGGCGCGAACGAAGATGCGGCGTGAAGAATGCGCCGCTTTCCGATGTTTGTCTGCACGCCGGCGCACCGTGTTAAAGAGATGAAGAGATGCATTGGAATTACAGAGGAAAACAGTGACGAAATGTTCGCTCGATTTCATTGTACGTTGCGCTGTATACAATGTTCGACGGTAAATTAACTTTTTAATGTATTGCCAGCCGAAGTTGTTGACTGTTGCGGTTCGCGATGACATTGAATTTTAAATATTATATTATTATTTACAGTCAAAATACGTGATAAATTTCACTTCGTGTATGTAGTTATTTATATATGCAATCGAATTTTCATACGTGTATATAGTTTATTTCGAACGGAACACGCGCTATTTATAAAATTAGCAATTATTATTCGTGCGCGCGGCATAAAGTGATTTCGATGATAAAGTAGATTGTCGAGTTCGGAAAGATATGCATGCGCCGAGGTAATAATAAGGGTAAAAAAAATAACTGCGAAAATTTCCATCGTGGGGCAGATAAAGGCGTCGCTAAGGCGTCGTGCCTTTCGCTTTTTGCAAAAAGACGTGTAAACGCGGCGCCGACGCAAATGCAGTGTACATATAACGACGCCCTGCGCACAACTACACCGCGACCTTGGCGGATTGGCCCTTTCGCCTCTCAATGGCTCTGCAATGTAATGCCGCTCGATTAGCTTGCTTCGCGCCGATGCTTTGTGTGCCGTCATCTTCGGGATCTTGTAAACAACTATATACTGGGTAAACATTGATCGATGCAGGTTCAAGTTAAGATCGCGTAAATATTCTTCATTGAAAAATTTTTCAATTTATACAGAGCGTGTAAATCATTGAGCGCAGCAAAAAAGATAATCATAATCTTGTATGATGACAAGGTACCGTGCCATCTTTAAAATGTAACATGCGCTGCCGACCGAATTAATTGACCATAAAACTTTAATGAGGCGCACCAGGATTCGCACATAAATATAAACCTTATAACGTCAATCACCCATAGTGTTTAATAATTTTCCGTAAATTTATTAGAAAAATAAAATGCTCCGGTTCGTATAAGTGGCTGGCCGTCTTTATTATGGAGAACACAATGCCTCGACACGCTTGTAAAACGAGATGCGATCGGCGAGAATTGAGCTTTCAAGCTCTTCAGCCTCGGCCGTTCGTGAAGATCTGCTCGACTGATATATCAAAGTAGCTCAACGGCTACTACACTAATGGCAGTCCAGTTGTTGTAGGAACTCGGTTGAAAGCGTACTTACTGATAGCTCGATCTTGAGAAATCAAGGTCGTTCAGACCAATACCGACTAGCGAGGCCACCATACGCGTGTCGGAGTAGGTAATTACTTGTACTGATATAGTAATACGACGATGTATTCAAGCTGCTTTCCACTAATCTATGTTACACATTAGCTCGTAAGTTAGTTTAATGAGATGCTCGATGTATCGAATAAAATTTATTTTTTATTTTTAGCATCTTTGTTTAAAAAAAGTTTAATTATTTAATTATATACTAAAGAAGTAAGGGTAGAGGAACAAAATTCCATGAATTTCTCCACTTGATTGCGTTATTTTTGATTTCAACGTTTACTTTATAATTAAATACTATTTATGGCCCAATAAATACATTAAGATTCAAGTTGGAACAATCGATAAAAATACAGACGGCAGTAAGCTTGATTAATAATAATTGAAAATTGATTCTCTCTTGCGCGAAGGTTGAACGGTTGAATTTTTGTTGATTTGTTAAAATAACGAACGTTGCTCCTTACATCAGCGTGCAATATTGATGATTTAATACCCGGATGAAATAATGGATAAGCATCTATACCAAAGTTTTGGCTGTTAAATGCAGATTAGTAACTGAATTAACAGACCTGATGAACAGAAAAGGCTTAATCTATACTTTAGTGATAATATTCCATCTCAATTATGACTTTCTTAATTTTTAGATTTCCAACTGAAAATCAAAGCGTTAATGTCAAAATTAATAAGATTGGCATAATGATAAATTAATAAATATGAATTTACAGATGTAGATAACATATTTTTTGTGCGATAGATTTTCCTATTGGTTATTTCCATTAGTAGCAATTGTTAAACATAAAAAAATAGCATGTTTTCAAATGTCTTCAAATTGTATTCATAGCACAAAAAAGGGCACCATCCTGATTCATCATATTCAAACTGTACATGATTGAAATTCTCTACATGGCCAAACTGACCACGGAGAAAATGGTCGTGTACAAAGACTGTCCACGCCTAAATTTAAAATATGTATCGTAAAAATTATAATTTGAGATCAATGTCATTACTGGAAATATTCTTCACTGTAGTTTTTTGAAAAACTGCAAAACTTTCCACGAAAATCAATATTCGTCAATACCTTGAAATATTTCTTACGACTTATTTTTAAAATTTAGACGTGAGAAGCAATTTTAATCGTGTAGAATACTTTCAAGGTCAGTATTTCCATGGAAAGTTTTGCAATTTTTCAAAATACTAATGAAAAATATTTTTAGTAATAACATTGTTTTCGAATTATAGTTTTTACGATTTATGTTTTTAATTTGAACGTGAGCAGTCTTTCTACACGACCATTTTCTCTGCGGTAAATTTGGCCATATAGAGAATTTTAATCGTGTACAGTTTGAATATGATGAATCAAGACGGTGTCCAAAAAAGTCGTTATTTATTGATTTTCTGTTAAATACATCGATATCTATTTAGCTAATAAGTATGATGTCAGACCTCAAAAAGACAAAATCAAACTAAACTGTTTGAAAAATAGACAGAAATTTCTAAAAGGCCCTTTACCTGATAGGTTTTATTTGAAAAATTTATGGCAATTGTTAGTTCAGATATTGGATGATTTTGAAAACCGTATTATCATGAACAAATTTGTTAATGTAGTGTTTAACATTTTAAATTATATGTCCTTTAAAATGTCACTTGTGGTTATTTAAATATATTAATCAGTTTTTTTTTATAATTTCAGATATTGCTGCAAGCAGTTTTAGTATGGGAGCAAGGATTGATGGCGCCAGCGCAAGTAAAGAAAAATGATATCCTGGCTGGTACGGAATTTTTATCCGTTTTTATCAATGGAGCTATGGCTCCTAGACCAACCAGGAAACGTCTCAGTATTCGACGAGGCAATACCGTCAGTGCAGATAATGTGCCAGCTGAATCGAAAAACGACGAAGCCAACATCTTTCGAATATCGCGAGCGCCGATTACGATAAAACCGACAGTGGCTAGGCCACGAACAACCATCCCTGATGATAGTATGCATTACTATCCAATCAGTCATAAACTTTTAGATAACAAACAGCATAGTTTTGAAACAATTATAGACGACCTCCATCGACCTGGTAACATTTCATCTAAATTCATAGCTAAACAAGGAGATGTTATAAGAAGACATAACAATAAAAACAATTCTCCTATAAGAATAGTGAAACCTGTTAATCAAAAGGTAATAGGTGTCAGTGTTACATCATCCGTGGAAGCAACGCCATACAAAGTAAGAGTCGAACATAACGATCCAAATGGTATCCCTATGATAACACAATCTTCCCCTGTAGTGGCAACTACTATTTATGTTACGCCAAATCCACCGTTTGCAAAAGATGTGACATCATCACCAGCTAGAATTGTCACGGAAGAACTCAGCAATATCGTTTCAGAGTCAAATAGGAGTGAGTTTTCAATAGATGAAAGTGCTCCAAGAACAAGCATACATAATCGTGCTCATATCACTCCAAGACCTACAGCTAGCTATCGTCCCAATTCTAGAAATCACAATCAACCTACAGATTCTGCTGCCAGCGGTAGCAATTCCGAACCTGTCGAGCAAAGATATGAATTTCAAGTACCCAATTCTGAAATGAAGGAAATAAATCACGAAATTGCAGAAGTTCATGCACCTTTTCTACGCAATCAAGGTCGTAAAGTTGGTAGACATTTTGAAGACTCGACGTACAACCAACCATCCCAAATTTACAAAACCAAATTAGATGGAAAAGGTTACGATAACCAGAAACCTAAAACGTATGAAGAGCAAGCCAAAATTTATAGTGAACCTGCCAAAGTCTATGGCGAGCCAGAAAAAGTGTACAGTGAACCAGCCAAAGTTTATTCTGAGCCAGCAAAGGTTTATGGAGAACCATCCAAAATCTATGGTGAGCCATCAAAGGTCTATTCTGAACCGGCAAAAATATATGGAAAGCAGGAAAAAGTATATTCCGAACCTGCACGAGTATACTCGGAACCCGCTAAAGTTTATTCAGAACCTGCTAAAGTATACGGCGAACCAGCAAAAGTTTATGATATAAATGGTCACCCAATCGGCGAACCCGAAGAGAAAAATTACGAAGTAGATGAGGCAGTGAGCGTCGGTAGTAATGGTAATGCTCATGGGCCGCAATCTATGACTGAAGCTACAAATATCGATGAAGATGGTCACAAAGTAGGATACGTCGTGGAAGGGCGTAATTATCGAAAATATCGCGTTGAAGAAAGGACGTCGGATGGATTTATTGTAGGAGAATATGGCGTTGTTAGTCATGATGATGGATCACTGAGAGGAGTTAGGTACACTGCCGATGGGACTATTAATCCACGGTTAATTTATGATGCCCTTATGAAATTTTTAGCTCTCTAAAATCAGATACTTCATATTCTACTATCTTATCGTATTTATTTATATGAAATTAAAAAAAAAACTTTTAAAAAATCGAAAAAAAAATATGAAATGAATGTACGAAATTGCAAAAGCCTTTATTTGAACGAATGCAATAAGAATGTGGTTAAATTTTTTACGTATTTCATCAAAATAGAAAGCTTTATTGTCTTTTTTTCTTTCGAAAATGGCCAGAATTTATTTATTTTTTCAGATCGATTTTTAGATAATTTTTTTTGAGATGAAAAACGAAAAATGATGTATAATTCAAACCCAAAATTTTTTTTACTCATTATACTGATATTTTTATTTTTCAATAGTTAATCTATGAAATGTCTTTAAAATGTACATCATCCAATAGTAATTTGATTACACTAGTTTCTTTGTCATTATTTAGGAAACGATTTCGGATGTACATCTTCTTTCGCGTTTAGCAAGAGCTAAGATTGTACGATTTTTAATTGCTGTATTAGTTGCGTATTGCTGAGGTTAGATATGCTTTCTTTTTTACAAAGGCTCTTGTAAATATCTTGATATGCATTATTTTTAGTAATCTTCTCAAAATAATGTTACATTTTAATGCCATCGAGTCATGATGACTGAACGACTGATTCCTTTTGTTCTTTTCTTTTTTCTTTCTTGCCAACTCAACTGCCTCAATCTTATAATTAAGAGCGATATATAGTTGATAAGTTTTAGTACTCTAGAAATGTTAACTTCGCTTTTTCGAAATGTATACCAAGACATATTTACTATGAATCCAGCAAAATTTTATTGTAATAATCAAGACAAGAGTAAAAAAAATATTTCTTCAATTTTTCACGTCGTAGCAATCCTTTTTGTTCAAATCGAATATTATTGTATTATTGAAAACGCTAGTAAAAATGTTTAGTTTTTATCTTTTAAATTTACAAGTTACGTTTGATGAGTCAATTCTAATCGTTATAGTACAAGTAAAACATCGTACGAGTGCATTTCAATTAGAATTTAATAACTATTATGATCATAATAATTCTGTGGTAGCAAAACAAAAGGGCATCGATATTATTTCATCATTTAACGTTACTTTAATCAAAATTCACAGTTCACAATGGTATTCCCACATGTGGAAGATAGTATAGAATCAAAAGATACTCGAATATATTTGAATAATAGACTTTTTATCAACTTTTATCCAGATCATAGAAATAATGTTAAAAAATCTGATTTTTTGGAAACTGAATATTTCAACGTGAAAATCGAATTTTGTGGAACGTTTTAATGCTAAAAGATGTAAAAGCGTTCCATAAATGCACAAGACAGCATATCTCAATTTTTTTTTAATTGGATCTGAGCCCTTTCAACATGATGCTGCAGAATTATATTGCTTATATTGCATTTGTTTTATACAGCACCGTAAGAAATTTCCAGCTGTTTTAGGAACAGCTTGCTTCTGTGACGATATGGCACAATAAACTGTTGACCGTAGCGGCCAGAGCCTCTCGGATTTCTATAAATTATTAAATTATTTTTACCAAATAAGTATTCATAAGAAATATTAGTTGGGTCGACATTTTTTCAGATTTAATATTGCGAAATCTTTTTAATAATATTCTTAGAAAATTATTTTTGTGAGCGTTGACGCTTAATTTTTACAACGATTATTTTTAAAACTTCTCGACTGAATTGCTAAAATTAAATTAAATTAAATTGAAAACTGCTAGATGTATTATTTTTAGCATAATGTAAGTTTTTATTGCTGTTAATGTATTACAATAAAGTTTTTAAGTAACAGCAACAATTGTTTAGCATTATAGAAAGCGAACTCAGGAAATCCGTCAAAGACTCCGCCGCTAGGGAGATTATAAACGTGTCACAGTTGCAATCCAGAATAGAATGTTTATGCATTTTTATAGAATTAGATAGGAAAAAACGTGATGCATGCCAATGTTGAAAATTCTGATGATCATGTAAATGAAAATTAAATTAAAAATATTTTCTATTGTGCATGGTAATTATTTCTACGTTATCAAATAAAATTTAGGTAGGTTTTTAAGTAGCTTGGTTATTTTTATTACCTCAAGTGTTGAGACAGTTCCTCGTTATCTAACTTTTCATGATACACTTGCCGAGTCATCGTGCCTTGACAGAAATTGGTAAAAAATTTATTGGCTCTAGCTTGACACTTATATGTGAAGGTAATTTGAAAATAAAAATGGACATAATAACCATTTTTGTTGAAGTCAATTGTATTTTAACCTATTTCAAAAGTAATTGTATTAGTTATAATTTTGCGTATCTTCGTAATAGTGTACAAACTCTTCAGAATTATTGTTTTTCATACGCTTATTACCTCGTTGGTTTTTTCTACGTTTTATTTTAATCAAAGCGAAGTTGCAATGTGATTTTTTAAAAGTACGAGGCACATTAACTTTGTTTATTAAAATAAAAGGACATAATCACTTTCGATTAAAGTGATTTTATCTATTGATCAAAGTTATCGTGTTTGTATGTGTCTCGTACATAGTTATGTATCGTTATTTAGCTTATAAGATTTCTGTATTGGTTATAATTTTAAAAAGTAAATATTAAATTTACATTTTTAATAATAATCATAATTCATAATGCCATAATCCCTACGATTAGCAATGGAAATGGCGTACTTTTGTAAGTAATATTTACTGTGTTATGTATCTGCATGTATAACGTTATATACAGTCATGATTTCGCAAATGAACTTTTGTAATAAAGTAATTATCATTTAAAGCAAATAATTCTCGTATTAATTGATTTATTTTGTCCTTGCCGTTCAGATTAATTATGTACAACAATTCCAATATATTCTATTATTATTTAGATGAAAAAACGGAATAATATTACAATTTCTTGGAGATGAATAGATTTATAACTAATTTTGTTTATAGAAAAAATATAGTATAAATACAATACAATAGAATTACAAGTTCCAATTCATTATACTAGAATTTCTTGAAATATATTAACAACATTCAGTAACAGAATCAATAACGAGATACTTTGAATAATCAGATTCGACAGTCGTATGTGTGATGCTAATGACAAATGAATTTTTATAATTACTAACAGATCACTTGATTACTGATAATATACTATTGACCGCAATAAAAATTTAAATAAGTTAGATTACTTATCTTTGTTGCTATAACATTTTACCAACGAATACAGTCACTTAGCGCTACATTTTGCTTTTCGAAATCCCTTCATCGATGCCTTCTCCGCTATACACTCATGTTCACAGTGTTGCATACTCATAGGCGCGGTTATGCTGTGCTAGTACAAGCAAATCATTAGAAATTCGCTTTAAAGTATAATAAATCAATTTAACAAATATTAAATAAACTATTCGTCGAAACGATGAATAAAAATTGTTTTATAGTTTAATATGAACTTTCAATTCGAACAAAAATTTGATTAACGTGTATAAAATAATTATGATTCAGCTTTCGATTATAATTTTTTATTTTTTATTTATTATAAATTTTATAGATTTTTATGATTTATTGATAATTTATCCACAATTGCAAAAAAAAAATTAATTAATTGAATGATATTCACTTTCTAAGTATT
This sequence comes from Galeopsomyia nigrocyanea, assembly GCA_035047105.1. Lineage (NCBI taxonomy): Eukaryota > Metazoa > Arthropoda > Insecta > Hymenoptera > Eulophidae > Galeopsomyia > Galeopsomyia nigrocyanea. Next base: position 10,627 of record JAWWMK010028072.1, read on the forward strand.
GAAACAATATTATCTTAAAAATTCATTATTAATCGAACTCTTTTGAACTATAATTAGAATTAATCTTGAAACGAAAAGAACGTCTTCGACCGACGATTCGACCGACCAAGGTAATACCAAGACATGGAATGAAAAAGAAAGGAAGACAAATTCAGCGTAAAACCGCTAAAGAGAGCAAGAGCGCGTTGATTTCGCCAAGTAACAAGAGCCACGTCGTTATGGCAGTAAGGGGGGGGGGGGGGGCCTCGCGCCTCGCCATCGGGAAAAATCGCGCGAAACTGGCTTCTCCCGAGAGTACGGCGCCAGATCTGGTCCCAAATAAGAGTTGGCAAAAGATCAGCGAACGTCCTTGGTCCTCGCGGCGACTGCGGCATCTGCGCCAACGTATTTCACCGCGGCCGTTGTTCTTCGCGTGATCACGCACCCGTCCACGTGCTTACCCACCCTTGAACCACGATTATTGCCCTGCTCATTTATTATATAGCTATTAGTGCCGGTATTGAGATGTTTACAGAAAAAAAACGTACACACATCTCGTACGTGCCAATTAGCTCATGAGTAATTTAGTCATTAGGTGGTTTCACGGCAGCTTTATACGTTGTGATGTTACTGGTATCAATTTCTTTTGCAAAAAAAAGTCTGTATGCGGATACATTTAAAGCGAAATACTTAAAAACATATTTTCGATAGAGTTTATGGCTATGATTAATTTGAACGTCAAGTATCCATATCAAATTTTATATTCACAATATCAGCATCATTAGACTATTTGGAAATAGCCTCGTGCGATTGTAAGATTAGTACAACCATGTTAAAATGATTCATTAATAATGACGCACAGCATTGGACTTCCTTCATGGAGATGAGTAAAACAACATGTTGGTGCCTGAAGTATCTGGTTTGCAGCCGAAGAAAAGAATATTGAAATAAAAGCTATGCTCAAGGACTGGTTCACTTTAACACAAGGTCACCGAACGATTGAATCAAAGTATTAGTGGAAGCAGCTTGCATTATTTATCAAACGCGAAATATGTACGGGTACATGTATCCTGTCAATATAATGCTTTGTATGTCCTTTCAGCTAGCACGAAAGATATCAGAGTATATTATTCATAAATCGTAGTGGTGTCTTCCGAGCAACATTTTATAATCAATTTGAAATTATCCTAAGGCGAAAGATTGCAGCGTGCAAATGTCATTTTAATGATAAAACCAAATCATTTCCAAGGTACAATGACCATGGGGAATACCGTTTATTTTTGCAGATGAAATTCTCTCAAATCTTCGCTATACATGTAAATACTTTTACCAAATATTATCAAAACGTTGGGTTGGTGGAACAAAAGTACACCTCCAATTCGTGGATGAACAAAATGCCACCTCCAAACCGTTGGCGAAAAAAAAGACACCTCCAATTTCGCCAACCAAAAAAAGACACCTCCAATTTTTCAATCACAAAAAGACACCTCCAACTTTTCAATTTTTATAAGACACATCCAAAATGATAATTAATTTTATTTTATTTTTCTTATCAATTTTCTTTTCCTAATATTAAAGAAGAATGTTCCGATCATTGATAATAAATTATTTCAAGATATGGATTAGTTAAAGCCAATTTTTTATTCAAACAATTTTTATAATATTGCAAGCATCATTTTAAAATTTGGGTTGAAAGCCCAGTTTTTAATTTAAATAATACATTGAATTTCACTGTAAATAATAAATAAAGAAGGCATATATATATGTATATATATACGTATATCAGTAATATAATAAATAATAAAATAACTAAACGTAATAACAGTGCATTCAAGGTATAACTACAGTGTCGCAGATTGCAGAAATCTCAACAAAATTATTTTAATGGTGACGACTTTATTAATCTTACAATTTACTTTTTCAATTTTCACATCGCAATCTTACGATCCTGCATGCGCTTTTAGAAATTAACATTAACTTATACAATATGGTAAAATAATTTATTATCAATAATCAGAACATTCTTTTTTGATGTTATAGAAAAAAAATTGATAAGAACAATAAAATTATCATTTTGGACGTGTCTTATAAAAATTGAAAAGTCGGAGGTGTCTTTTTGTGATTGAAAAATTGGAGGTGTCTTTTTTTGGTTGGCGAAATCGGAGGTGTCTTTTTTTTCGCCAGCGGTTTGGAGGTGGCATTTTGTTCATCCACGAATTGGAGGTGTACTTTTGTTCCACCAACCCGACGAAAAGGGGTTTAAACGTAAAAATTACAAATGTTCTTTTTACTCGATCAACTTTCGACGTTCGAAGGCAGAGATTGTTAAAGCGAGATTCCTTCACAATACGTACGGGCTTACTGCAAAATTTCACGAAACCTGATCGGTCGGAATGAAAAGCAAATGGCAAAACAACCAGGAAACTGTACACTGATAAAAATAGTACTCTTATAACAAGAGGACAGTAATCTTGAACAAATACTCTTGTAATAAGAAGAAATCCTCTTGTTACAAGAAGGTGTCCTCTTGTAGTAAGAGGAATCTTCTTGTAACAAAAACATTCCTCTTGCTACAAGAGGAATTCCTTTAGAAGCTATTTTGAGAAGAAAATCTTCTTGTGTCAAGAGGAATCTTCTTGTTACAAGAGGATTTTTTTCTCAGTGTAGTAGCATTGAAAACACACTGAATACTTCGAAACCCCCCGCTCTAGCCCAATAAATTAACTATAAACGGTGCTCCGATCCATTAAAGCCAATCATCCAGAACAATCCGGAAACCCCATTCCAGCCTCACCCACGCAAGTGCGCGTGTTCCTAACCCCCCTTCGCTTGAAATAAAAAAAAAAGAGGGCATTATCTGCGCCAGCGGCGGCATCGATGGGGGTGTTCGTCGCGTTAAACTACACAAGGGTGGCGCGGAGAGCAGTCGATCGTCGTTCCCCGAGCCGATAGACAAAGGGTTTAAAATCAATTTGCGCGTTCTCACGGAGCGAAGGCGAATTGGCGGTGGCGCCTTGACGATGTGCAACCCGACGTGCTCTCGCCGGTAAGACAGGGATAAGGCCTTGCCGACGACGGACACTCGGCGAAGGATTACCAAGCAGTTCGACTGCGTGTAAACAAGGCCACGCGCCACCACTCGAACTACTACATAGCTGCCGCAACGCGCACCAAAGCAGCGCGCGCGTTTGCATTGTGCAAATAATTGAAATACTAATCCGCGCGGCGATCGACTACCAGTGAGAGAGAGAGAGAGAGAGAGAGAACGCGTCAGCGTGGAATTAACGAGACGCGCTCTTATATATATTGCCTCCCTCGAGGGCCGCACGTGACTTTGGCTTTGGCGCACAGATTTTTCGCGTGTATCTTTTTTTTTTAAAGTGAACTGCTGTTTTCATTTCACGCACTGCCGCTGGCTGCCTGACGAGTACGCCCCGACGACGTCGCTCGGGGGATGCGTTTGACTGACAATATTATTGGGCTTTTTGTTCGTTAATACCCCCTCTTTTGTACTCGCGCTCTCTGAAATTTGACTACTGACTGTGCCCTAGCAGTGAAAAATGAAATGAAAATGTTATTTCATCGATATTTTCAAGTTCGTACCCACTACTTAGCGTCATTATTTTTTTAAATCATATTGTCTTTCCAGACATATTGTAAATCTATTGCTATTACAAAACTTCTAAACGATGTATTAACATATACCTATACCTACAGTCCTACTAATCTACGCGGTGTCCTGCGTCACACTATATACCATGTAATTCATGATAATAAGCTATGTATGCAAATAATTAAGCAAAAGAACGAAGAGCTCGTGAAATATATTAAATAAATATATTATTCCATAATATCAACAACATCAAAATGTACATAAGTGATGCGAGTTGAAAAGAGAGTCTGAAAGATTCTTACACAATATAAACACAACTATCAAGATCGTTGCTTGATGGCGCAGAGAGTAGACTTCTTTTGAAAGCATTGCGCGCACCTTTCAAGCTTTCAGCCGTCAGAGCTCGCCTCGGAAGTGCTCGGTGCGCGAAGAAGCAGGTATATTATTCAAAACGAATGAGAGCGAGATCTTATATATTATTATGACCTCAAGATGGAGAGTGAAAAAAGCGAGAAAGAGAGAAATCACTCAAGAACTCTCTCACGTAATGCTGCACGCCAGGGTAGACAAAAACACAAGAGGCAAACAATCGCGTGCTCGTTCGCGCGCGCTCGTACGGTGAGAGCTCGCAAGGGGTGAAAGAGGAGAGAACACACGATGCTAATAGAAAGGTAAACGAAGCGAGGGCGTTTTGAGTGGCCTCGTGGGGATAATGAGAGAGAGAGAGAGAGAGAAATCAGCAATACACGTGAAGGTATATATAATATATATATATAAATGTATATATATA
>JAWWMK010028093.1:0-15002 GCA_035047105.1 Galeopsomyia nigrocyanea
CCAAAATTGACAAACGTTTTATAGTTTGACAGAAAACGTTTTAAAAACGTTTTTAAAACGTTTTTGTGTTATTCGGGTAAACTGCGCTTTTGATTAAAAAGTTGATGAGAGATTTTAGAGAGCCATTATTTTTATTTATTATCTGACACTAACCAAATTTTTATATGCAAAAATTTTAATAAATAAGTGTTCCAATGATAAATTTTGAGGGACATAGAAAAGTGAAAAAGTCGAGGGGAAAAAGTGAATTAGGATGTAGTTTTATGACTCTCTAACCCTTATCTTCTCATGTTAAGGTTTTCGGTATATACGCGAGCGGCTGTATATGAGAGAACGAGATAGCAATTCCAAGAAAGACTAGTCGCATTCAATGGGTTTTTTCTACATAGGTTCAAGACTATCTCGTTTTAAAGTTTTCGGCCTGTAACTGTCGTTCGAAACTCGACCAAATTTTCAAAAATTAATAAAAAAACGGCCCTGATTGTATGATAATTTCAAATTAAAATATTAAATAGCTTCTTCAGAAAAAATCCGCAAAGCTCGAGTAAATTTTTTTCTATCTATATGAAGATTTACCCTTGATGGAAAATAGAATAATTATTACTTTGCAATTTTACGCATAACTTTTGAACGGATGAAAATATTTAAAATCGGTCGACGCCATCTTATTATATGGAAAATATCCAAAATTAACAGAAGATAAACAAAGAACTTGATAATCCAACATTTTGGATATAAGGCCCCGTAAGTCCCCCAAAAAGGGCCTATGAGCTAAAACTGACAGATACGTGTCTTTTTGTTTTCTATCAGTGATATTTTTCTAAAGTTTCTTTAATATCGGTCTGCTTGTGAGAAGCAGAAGATTTTCGAGATAAAATTATTGTTAACATAACCATATTGCTTTCAATATCATTATAGCACTTAATATAAAAAAAATATAAGCAAAGAAATAATTTATTTTCTATATTAAGGTTGTCAATTGCTACTACGAGACCTGGACCTTTGGGCCACTCATGTGCGAGATCTATGCTCTATGCGGATCTATATTTGGATGCGCTTCCATTTGGTCAATGTGCATGATTGCTTTCGATCGTTACAACGTTATTGTGAAAGGGTTATCTGCTAAACCCCTGACTATAAATGGTTCACTCCTTCGTATACTGGGTATTTGGCTGATGGCATCAATTTGGACATTTGCGCCAATGATGGGCTGGAATCGGTAATCATAAATCTTAATCTATAAACTCTCAACAAAGTTATATTACAATTTTCATTATGTATAATATTATCGATATTCAAATTTTTCTCAACTTCTGATTTGCAGATATGTTCCTGAAGGTAATCTTACAGCATGTGGTACTGACTATTTTACTAAAGATTGGTTATCAAGGTCATACATTGTCGTCTATAGTTTTTTCGTTTATTTTTTCCCTCTGATGCTGATTTGCTACAGTTATTATTTTATCATAAAAGCTGTATCTGAACATGAAAAAAATATGAGAGAACAAGCAAAGAAAATGAACGTAGCATCTCTGAGACAAAATGACGCACAGAGTACCGAAAATAAATTAGCGAAGGTGAAAGCAGAGCTTTCAGACTGATTAATTCTTTCTTTTCATATATTACTCAATAATCCTACAATAATATTGATTCAAATTTTAGGTGGCTTTGATGACTATTTCTCTATGGTTTATGGCATGGACTCCCTATTTAGTAATAAATTACGCTGGCATTTTCGAAATGGCTAAACTGACGCCACTTTTTACTATTTGGGGCTCAGTATTTGCTAAAGCCAATGCTGTTTACAATCCTATTGTCTACGGAATCAGGTAAAAATAATTTAGTGAATAAAGCGACTGTATTGTTTTTGAAACTATAGAAATAATTCAAATGTGATTATTTAAAAGACGTATTAGATGCATCTGATTTGTAATAATTTTATTTCCAGCCATCCTAAATATAGGGCAGCATTATTTCAGAGATTTCCCTCTCTGTCTTGTGCTGGAGATCAATCGCCAGCTTCCGATGCGGTTTCTACTACATCGGGTGTCACAACACTCACTGATCACGATAAATCAAATGCATAAATTAGCAGTCAAATATAAATTTCTTTCATTTTATGAACGGAATCGAAATACTAGCCTGGAAATTATGAGCAAGATAAATATCTACTGCAGTATTACGATAACACTTATCGAGGTGATTGTTTACAACTTCATTCAGCTCGGTGTAAAATATTTTTGGAATTTAGTTTCAGTTATTGTAAAATGATGAGAGTTTAACTACTTGAACTAAATATCAAACTTTCAAGAAAAAATGCGTATATTTTCAAATATTTGATAGATAATTGTACATATTGACCTAATGTAAAAATTAATTTATTTGAATAGTAATCATATTACCGAGAAATATGTCACTTCTGAATTGGGAATCCTAGTGACAATATTGATTGTCTATCTAACTAGTTAAAATTTTCGAATGTTCTGAATCTGTCTTTAAATTTGAGTAAAGTATGTATTTGATTGATGTTTCATGAAACAAGGAATAATGAAACTTCAGTTAGTCATAAATCGACAGCATTCTCAAACCATAGTTTCTTTTCTTGATGATATGATTTGTATCTACTGATAAGTATTTTATATATGAAACGATAATTGAAAAAACTCTGTCTTTCGTGTATCACCACAACACGAAATGTTTGAGAAAATACAGAAGAAAATTTGAATAAAAATGCATAACATAATAGTTTTTTCAAAGAACGTTTCGATATTTTCATAAGTGCAAATATCAACTCTACATATACTTCTGAATAAATAAATAAATAAACAAATAAATAAATATATATATATACATATACATAAGAGCTACGTATCAGTTAGCTGTAACAGTGTAATATCACGCCGTTTAATGATATATGTACATCAGATTTTGATTTTACAGAGTAAAATAAAACTTATAAGCATTTAAAGTTCGGAAAAAATAATTATAAATATTCTTGTAACATTATTTGATGATTTGATTTTTCCCACAATACACTAGTATTACACTAAGAATATCAGACTTTGTTCTGAAATACCAAGCCTTATGTATCAAAACTGAACTTAAGAGCCTACAAGTGACCGGCGTAGCAGAAGTTAGCATACTAGTTATCTAAATGGTATAAAAACAACAAAAGATTCCCTCTATCTCTATCTCTCTCTCTCTCTTTCTCTCTCTCTCTCTCTCTCTCTCTCTTTCTCTCTCTCTCTCTCTCTCTCTCTCTCTCTCTCTCTCTCTCTCTCTTTGACATAACTGAATTTTTCAAGTACATCGCGCCCAGCACGTAATCCCCTAGACCCATAACAATATCAATCAGCGGCTGGTCCGCGTATAGCCCCTAAATTCATAAAGCGGCCAAAGCCGTAAACACTCCTCTCATAAAAATTGAAACCATAAAAACAAAGAAGAAGAAAAAGCAGAAGAGCTCAAACACGTCCCTCGCCCTTTCACGGTACATCATCAATAGATAAGAGCGAGCCACGACGTCGGATGTTCGTAAAAAGTGTATATCTCACGCGCGCTTGCGAGCAAGTAGTAGAGGTCAGTGTTCGTCGCGACGGTGCGCACGGTCTTGTATGCATCTTTAGCTAATGGTGAAAAAATGTCACTTAGTAGTGCATATTCTACTTTTTTTGTTGTTGTTCGTTCGTTCGTTCCGAGATTACAGGGGAAGCGCGTATGTGTGTGAGAGAGAGAGAGAGAGAGAGAGAGAGAGAGAGAGAGAGAGAATCGAGGTCAAGGGAGTACTCGGGGAAATTTCGGAGAGCCCTTGTGCTCCCCGCGCGAGCGCGTGCGAGATACTGCTTTGTCGATATACAGACACACATATATATACACTTGGAGCTTTCACGCGATGAGTTAAGGAAATGTTTATTGTCGGCTTATGCCTCTCGAGAGCAATGCCGGCGGATAGATAAACAGTCAGCCAAAAATAAAAGCTTCATGCAAGGATGCGTATGTATATATACGGACTATTGACTTTTTCCTTCTTCTTCTTTCTCTTCTCTTGTTGAAGTAAGAGAGGGACGCTTTTGTTAATGCTCGCACATTAGGATGATTGCGGTCACGAGTTTTACTCGAACTCACGCAATGTTTTTGTTGCGGATGGGCTCAAATGAAAATCTGATTTTCTTGCGGGCTTGTGTGTATATATATGTACGGAAGATCGCGAACGTTTGTCTTACACGTACGGCTGTTAGTATCCGGTGAATCCCAGTCATTTTTTATACCCTAAAGCCCCCTGGGGAGAGAGAGGATACGATACAGGTAATTGCTGCGGTTTCGAGTTTCAACAATTTAGCTGTACTTTGCGGAGCCGCAGTGCCGCTGAATGATAGAGTTACATCAATCGAGAGGAAGAGAGAGCATTCAATCAGACAAATGCGTGTGTCTTTTTTTTTTTATCTGCGTTTCACCGCAGGGTATAGATCGATTTGGCGCGTGCGAATTGATTTTTCTTCGCGATTAGGGGGGGAGAGCGAGTAAAGTAGTACAATTTTTCCCCGAATCGACATAACGGCCGAGGTGCATAATGAGGCTCGCGACAAAAGTAAACAATAATAATGGAAAAATCAATACGTATACGCCGAAAATGTACCGGCTAATTCCAACTAAAAGCAAATATAGCGACGCGCGAGTATAAGTATACTTTTGGGTGTACGTCGAAACCGATGGATAACTACTTGCCATTATAAGCGTTATCGACAGTTTTCTTTTCTCTTCTTCTTTTTTTTTTCTTCGGTGTGTTATAGAAATAATATTTATCCGTCGAGGCGATATCTAATTAGTTGTTTTTTCGTTTCACTCAAGTGTGTCAGCCGGAGAGATCGATAGCGTCTGATGACGTCTTTTCTGAAGTGAGAGGAAGAGAGAGGGAGAAAAAAAAAAGCTTCTTTTATTATTATCTTTTTTTTTCGGGTCGCGTGGAGTATCGATTAACCCATCGTAGTTGCCCCTGGAGTTCAATGAGCCATTATCATAATGCAACAGTTTGGAAGTGATGCTCGTGATGGCGAGGCCTCGTAATTATTCTCGAGTGCTTTCCGAGAGAGAGAGAGAGAGAGAGAGAGAGAGAGAGAGAGAAAAACAGCAGCAGCCGATTCGAGAACGATGTATATCGTACATGTTGTTGTCGTATAGTCGAAGATTTGTTACAAACTTGCTGCGGGGAAAATGCAGTTCACGTTTCCGCGTACATACGTATAGTTCATAACTCAGACATTTTCTTCTCTTTCTCTCTCCCCGTCCCCTCGACGAACAACTCTCGTGCTGCTACTGCTGCTGTTTTGAGGAATATACTTTGCAAACAGATATGGAGCGCAGCTATTTCGAGCAGATAAAAAATTGCCGAATTGAAGTTTTTCTCTCGGATCGTAAAGTTTTCAGGCTCTTCCGTAAACAGTTTTTCGAAAATTCGCTTCGAAATCTTCTCCGTTCGCCGCCGGCCAATTTCACTTTTAATCGAGGAAATCTCTCTCTCTTTCTCTTTGGAGTTGCGCACTCGACTGGAATGCCACTTCCAGTCGATTGAGAGATTTAGATTCCGGAGATTCTTCATCGACGAAAAATAAAGAATAGCCGGATTAAAAATCAATTTGGTGAAAAAGAGTATCCCCCGCGTTCAATTTCCACAATCAGTATCGTTAATCATAAAAGAAGAGAAAGAAGAAGAAGAAGAAAAAGGAAAAAGGAACAGAAAAGGAAAATGATCCTTCTTCTATACTTGGTCCCGCGGAAGTTGAATCTCTCTGAAGGATAGGCAACGTAAACACGCTCATGCCTGTCAAGTAGGATACTGTTAGCCGTCGATTTTCAAGCTCCATTATCTTAGACTTAGCGCCGATCAAAGGGGGAGAAAAGGGCGAAATTGCGAGATTACCGTTCCCTTCTCTCGCTTCTCACTCTCTCTCCGGAAACAATTTTTAAAAGGCTCTCACGAGCTGACATCAGCCGGATTTTGATTTCGCTGTAAACTTCTCTATCCGCTGACGCTGCTGCGACCGCACGGGATTCTTTCATTATCTTGTCCGCGCGTTGAGCTGCGCGCTAGGGAGCTAAAATACTGCCGCGTCGAGCCGTTAGTTATCTTCAACGTTCCCCTGATTGTTTCCGTGCTGCGGAGATATTTTTTTTCCTCTCTCTCTCTCTCTCTCTCGCTAGCACACAAGAGATATGCTCGGAGATATGACGAAAATTAAAAAAAAAAGAGCCTCGCTATGCTCGATCGATAGGATTTTATGGCTTAACGTTCGAAAGAGTGAGAGAGAGAAAAAAAAAATGAGCCGAGGTTACATGAATATTCACCGATTCTTTATTAACCGCGCAAGGGTGTCCGATAATGATCTTTATAATACATCATTACTTTGCCGCGTTGATCGATGCAGCAACAACTCCTTGCTTAGTTCGCTGTGGTTGGTTGGTGTGTGTGTATATAAATAGCTGCTTTTACCCTCTTTCAAGAATAATGCCCCATCATTTTGTTTTTCCTCTTCCGGAAATATATCATTTATTGCTAGGTACACGCAATATGGGCAATTCTCATAAATAGCTTATCATCTCTCACTCGTGCTAGCCATCATAAAGCAAATGATCTCCTCGCGACAGCCGAAAAATGAACAATTTGCTGCAGCTCCAAGAATTATTCAACACGCGTATGCGTTCCCCATTCACCTACAGAGTAAAAAAATGCTATGAATTTCCAAGTATGTACGTTCCTCGCGCGCGCGTGCGCTTGCAGCGAGATGCTAATTTATTGAAGTGTTTTCATTCGCCGAATGAAAAAGTTCGTACCTCGTACCTCGTCCGAGGGGGATGGAGAAAAAAAAATCCACCGCGCCGATCATTCATCCTCTCGCGCTGCGGGGAAGAGAGTGAATAAAAAAGAGGAACCTCTCGAAATCGCACGTCAGCATCCTATCCGCGCTTCATAGAAATCCATGAAAAAAAAAAGAAGACATTCCAGCACCTCTGCGGCGGCGCACTAATTAAAAAAAAAGGCAAAAGAGTAGAAAAATGTGTTTTTTTGGCATATACAACAGGAAAGAGCGAGAGCTCGTGCCGGCCGGTCGTTCCATAGCGCTCGGCGCGAAGGTAAGCCAGGTAGCAGTAGTATCGTGAACGAACACACTAGCGAACGATGCTAGTCGGCCAAGGTTGCTCGCCTTGGCACACGCTAGGTGCTCGCATGAATAGTGAATGAGCCGTTATTACTTTGATTGTCGTTCGCGCTCGCGTACCTTGAATTCTCTGGCGGCTGCCCCTACCCGGCCATGCAGAGATGCCACCACCGCCACCACTACCACCAGCACCACATAGCCTCGATCGATCGATCGGCTATGGTTCGTCGAATTAATGTGGCCTGCCCCATTGTTACGGCCTCGCGATAATCGATTCCCTCCCTCTTCACCTCCGGCGCCGCTTCCACAGTGGAGAGAGTGGCAAAAGTCAAGTGTAATCGGCGATAAACGCCGACTATCAATTCGCCCAGCCGATTAATCGCCCGGACATGCGGCCCGTTTAATATTTGATCTTTGGAAGTCCCGCCTCCACCCCCCAAAGCGCTAATGAGGACTTTTTATTTGTTGTTCTTTCACCGTCCCGAGCAATTAAACGACCACGTCAAATTGTTGTTGTACATATCGATCATCATCATCATCATCATCATCAGCAGCAGCAGTAGCTTCAAGTGAATTGTTTTTTGCCGCTACAATTGCGCAGCCATCACACCGTGAAGCTTTCAACAGGCCATTCGTGCCAGGGTTTTTATAGTCATTGAGAGGCGCATTCCCTCGTGCTTTTACGGCTCTTTCTTTTTTCTCTTCTATCTGACTTCCAGTGGCGAGCGCGCGGGGAATTAGGTTTTAGCGGGAAAAAAACCGCCCTTTGTTTTTCCAACGGGAATGAGTTATAAATAAGCCTGAGCGGGCGAGCGAAAGAATTTTTCCTCCTCGACGTCTCCGCGTGTTTGTGTAGATATATATATGTGTGGACGAAAGGACGAAGAAAAATGGCCTAGAAATGCTCAGCTTGCTTTTGATCTAGTGCGTACGCAGGTGCAGCCCGCACGAGAGAGCGAGACAGTAAAAAAAAAATAAAAGTTCAGGACTTATGGCCGCTTTTAAGATAACCAGTCGTACAGATAATAGGAGCGCCATTAAATCGCGATTCTTGCCGACGAGAGAGAGAGAGAGAGCGAATGCTTGTGAAATTTTTATCGAGGCGCGTTATTCTTGTATAACGAGCTTGCGCGAAAGCTTGGATGTTGATTAAAAGTTGTTGTCTGCTTTTATGTTTCAGAATCGAATTTGGCGGAAACAGCGCCGTGCGACGATGGCGCTGTCCTAGGTGAAAGAATGCGGCGTTTGAAGAGACCCGTAAAGTCCTGATGCCGCCGCCGCGAGAGACAGACGCGGTTGGAGATGATGATGTGAAGTGTTTTTGGCATACAAGTGTGTGAGTGAGAGAGAGAGAGAGAGAGAGAGAGAGAACGATGAGGCGACGAGAACGCTCGAGCAGGTGAGTGCGAGAGGGAGGAGTGAGGGACACGTGAGGGTTTCGAGGAGAGAAGAAGGGAGGTGTCGGGAGGAGAGACGATGGCATTGTCGGCGGCAGCCATTTTGTTGAGGCTCAGCCTGGCGGCCATGTTGTTGTCGTGCATCTGGTGCCAGAAGCCACTGATCACCGGCGGAGCCAAGCGCCACGACGTCTACATCGCGGGCCTCTTCCCATACGCACATCATGTGCCCGAGAGCAGCGTCGGCCGTGGCGTCATGCCGTCCGTCAAGCTCGCCATCGACCACATCAACGAGAACTTCAATGTACTCAGGAATTACCGGCTGCACATGTGGTGGAACGACACTCAGGTACATACTCACTTTTACAACTATATTTCTATACTTTTCCAGGCATTTTTCTGGAGAATAAACAATTTGTCTCGCACGCCTTTTGACGAGTTGTAAAAAATATTAAACTCGCTGCGAAGAGATGTACACGAGACGAAAGTTTTACGTATATCAATAACTCTGCCAAGTATCGAAATAAAAAAAAATGGAAAAGAAAAAATTTAAAGAAAAAAAAATTGATGGCTCACTCGGGAAGGAGGTGATATTCGGGGAAGTACGACGACAGTAATTTTTACGGTTCTCGCGTGAGATTTTTTTCATAGCTATAGCAGCACCCCTCTACTCCCTCTACATCTCGAATCCTAAAATTCTTTTTCCCTCGTTTCACCCGCACTATTCGACCGAGAAAAACTCCCTCTCTTTCTCGTAAAATACCCGTAATAATTCACATGCGAACTAACGTAATAAAGCACGCGCAGGCGCGAAAGACCAAAGTCGAAGTAGTCTCGCGCGCATATATGACTTATGCATAATTGCGCCTCATAAATTCGCTGTCTAATTCGAGAGAGCTGCCTCGCGCGGATCAGTGATCGCGGCGAGCTGCTCTCCTGCACTCTCGACAATGCGTTATTAAATTTTCGGGGGAAACGATCGACTCGAGTGGTACCCATCTCTCTCTCTCTCACTCTTCCATTGTGTCGGCCACTAGTAATTGCATCCTCTAATCGTTCACATTACGAGAGTAGCTTCGCTCTCCGCTCTTATTTCCGCACTCGGCAATATCGATCGGCACAGATTGACTTTTTTCCGTGTGTATCTGGAAAAATAGGCTGCTCGATTTTCCTATTTTTCTTTTGTCTTCTTTTTGAAAAATATATCGCATCGCGGACTGAAAAATTTACGCAGCTCGATTAGCAGTGTATATAGCACGATAGATACGGAAAATGATTGATGCCGGCGCACGCTCTCGTTAATATTAACGAGACTCAATGCCACATGCCACGGCTATGCTGCTGAGTGCAGAGGAGGAGGAGGAGAAAAAAAAATATACACAGAGAGAGAGAGAGAGAGAGAGAGAAGCGGCGAGGGGGAGCGAGGAATGAATGGTTTTGCAAGGGCTGCGCTAAGCAAAAGTAGCCTTGGTTCGAGGCAGCAGGTGTGTATGTATAGACGCGTCTATATCGATTGCCAACGCTGCTGCCGCTGCTTGACCTCGCGCACACACATATACGACATGCATCGGCTAAAAAGAAATTCCGGCATTATGCGCATGCGGCGACAAATTGCCGTTCTCTCTCTCTCCCCCTATTTCCATCAGTTTAATGGTCCAGCTCTAGATGCTCCGCTTTTCCATCGCGCGGCATTGTCGACGATTGACTTTGCACACTGAACTATCCGCTCCAGTTCAGCCGTGATTGGCCTCCTCCTTCGAGTGTGTGACAGTCCTCGCAATTGGATTTCAATTTTCAGCAAAGCAACTGTTTCCCGTGACATGCATTTTCACGGCGGATTTATTTATGGGAAATATGTGGTTTTACACATAATCTTTAGCTAACGAGCAGCTCTACAGCTTAATGATGGGCTCGATCGATTTTTTTCTTCTCTCGCTGGAAAATTAAAACAGAGATCGAATGGCGAGTATAAGGGCGAATATAAAAATGAAAAATATATGTTTCGCGAATGAATGGAGCGTCGAATGAAAGAGAATTTGGTTTTATTTCGGTGTGAATTCGTTTGATCTCCTTTTTCCTCTTGATGTATGTATGTATGTACAGCGAGAGAGGAAAAATCGTACTTTGATATCGATGGAAAGTGTAAAGCTGAAGCACTGAATTTTTTTTTTATTTACGTCGGTATGCATGTTTTATTTATTTGATAAATCGTTGTCAAAGAGAAAGTTTGTGGCCACGCGGAAATTCCAGCTGGCATAATAAATTAGCGTGATTTTTAACGTGCGCGCGTATAATAAAGGGAGAGAAGCTTAAAAATTGTTCAAAGAGCAAATAGAGCACGATCTGTCAAAAGCCGCAGCTGAATAGAAGGTCATTTTTTTTTTCACTGAATTGCGGTTTAACTGTGAATTTCAATTCTACGCTTGGATACCTATAGAGGAGAAAGAGCTGCTGGCTTTTACATCGTTTGATTATTGAAGCTCCATGTGCACGGGGAAGGACAGTAATATTAAAAAAATTTCTTGCTTTTTTCAAAAAAAAAATTAATGAGCTGACGTCAGAACTGAATTTAAATAAGATTTTGTTGTATGTACATGGAAAAAGTGAATTTTTTTTTATTCGCGAAGCGAGCGAGAATCCATTGAAATGTAATAAAAAGTCTTTTCCTCTCGCTCTCTCTCTCTCTCTCTTTTCGAGCCGATGGTTTCGACTTGAATTGAGAGGGAAAAAGATTTTTCCAATAGCCCGAGATTCGTATAATTTTCAAACGTAACAGTTTTTTTTCTGCCCCCTCGCTGATATATAGATTTTTCGGCGTATGGAATTTCTTCTCGCTTCGATGGATTTTCTGCGCCCGGCCAATCTATCTCTTTTAGATATGAAAAATCTTTACTTTTCCCGCGCGATGTACACTTCTAACGATATCCTTCGATTCTACTTTCCATTTATTTATTTTTCTTTTCTCAACAAATATTTCTAGGCCACATACTACTCGCGTGTTTATAGTTCTGTAAAACTAGAAAAAAAAATAAAAGTGAAACGCTAATTAACTTTCCATGCCAGGCGGCGATTCCGCGACATTGGCCTACTGGTGGCTTTTCAAACAAACGCAATTACGCGGCAACTTTTTTTCCAAATCGATATCCTACCACCCCTAGCTAATTTCTTCATTTTCCCCTCAACGTGCAAGCAAATGCATCTTGCAAAAAAAAAAAACACACACACAAACAAACATCGGTGCGATAAATCAAAGCTCGCGAAAATTTTCAAGGGACAGAAAGAGAGAAAGAGAAAAAAAGAGCTCACGTAGCCTCGCGGAATTCGGATTTTCGCGACAAAAGCTCTGCTCCGGTGATTTAGGGTACATACGTACGTACGCGAATTCCTCTCATTGTCCGCGAGCGAGAGAGAGAGAGAGAGAGAGAGAGAGAGAGGGACGACAGAAAAAAAAGCTTCCTCCCCGATTGTTTCCGTTAACGAACGATCCAGTAACGCGCCACGTCAGACCTTTTGTACTTTGTGATTGTTAGCAACATTTTCTTTTCCTTTCTTTCTCTCGCTCGCTTGTTTTTTTTTTGTTCTCAATTTGCGGCGGTGGATCAATTTATTCGTAGAGGACAGCTTAATTCTACGGTGCGTGCGGCTGACATGTCACTGGAATTGCACGCCGAAAGCAATTTGCCGTTGAAAGAAAAGACGACGCGACGCGCACGCTTATACACACACATTTAGGGGGATCCTTTTTGAAGGCGATGAGTTGGCAACGTTTTGCTATGAGATATATCCGTCTTGAGAGATTTCCGAGTGAAATGCCTTAATTGATTTGGGCGCGAGGAGAAAGAGAGAGTAAATGTTCTCAATTGATTGGCATTAGAGAAGTGCACTCTATTAAAGTGAAAATTACACTCTCCAACAATTCCAATCATTCGATCGTGGATAATTTCTCTCTTTCTCTCTCTCAGTTGCGCGCCCGCGGAAACTTTATAAATTACGCAAGTAATTCAGAAATTTGGCGAGCCGAGCGGACAAGAATCAAATAACGATCAAATTATCGGCATCTTATCGAGAGTCGAAGAAGCCTCGGTCGAAGTTTCGGTCGGCAAGCGAGTGCGACAAAAAGCATCCTCCGCTCCAGACGTACAATTAAGATTTAATAACGTCGCAGCTCGCGCGGGCGCGGCCTGTGCGGTTGTCTCGTTAATTACCTTCTCTCTCTCTCGGCAGTTAATTTCCTGTATCGATGCTGCCGCTGCTGCCGAGTCGTCGGCGGCGTCGCTCCAGATAGCGCGCCTTAATTAATTATCATATCGCATTGGCGAAAAAGCTCATCGCGTGTGCAATAATGAAAAAGAAGAGAGAGGGAGGAAAGTTAAAGTTTCATAACGGACTCTCTGCTGCTGCTGCCGCTGCGTTTTATGGGCTGACCCAGATCTCACTCACTCACTCTCTTTCTCTGCGTAGAGACACAACGTGTGTGCACGTATGTGTGTGTGTGTGTGTCGGCTGCGTTAAATCCGGCGCGCCCTTGCGTTTCATTCGATAGAACCTTATCGATCCCCGATAAACTGTTCCGATATTTCTCTCTTTCTCTCTCGTTCTCTCTCTCGCGATATTACACCCTCAGTATGTGCGTCTGCTCGGAGATTATTAGTTTTTTCATTTCTTTTTTTATTTTTTTTTATTCTCGCTTCCTTTGTGGCACAGACACATTATTATTGCGGTAAATTATACTCGGCGAATATGTTGCCTCCTACTTCTGAATAATACTAAATGTGACAAACGCACGACTGTAATAACTTCAATTGCAGGCGAAAGGAAATGCCTTTTTTTTTTGAGGTCGCAGCTGGAAAAATGGAGTTGTAAAAAATGCAATATCCACGTGTACATGTTTGCCGTTCCATTTTTTTTCCTTTTAGTTTGCAATGAAGCATTTCATGAATTTCGAGTCAATTTGACGATTTATTCAGTAAGCTTGAATAGAGAGAGAGCTAGACGAAATAACGTCGCGCACAGGTATTGTGTGGGAGTATCGAAATTCAAATTTTTGAATGAAAATTGTGTGCTGTGTAAAAAATTAACGAACACTCTATATCGATCCGCGAGGTTCGTGAAAAAAAAAATTGAAAAAAGAAAAAAACAAAAAAAAGTAGGAACCGGTGTAACAGTTGATCCGAAAATTGGAAGCAAATTAAAAACCCGTCAATCTGTCTACCCAAATCCAATTCCAACTCAGTCAAACGTTATTACACTCGTTAAACGCACATCCGTGCAATTGCTTTTACCACTGGCAGCAGCAGCAGTTCGTTTGTAAATTTCATCCCCGCGGAAAATATAAAGACTTTTTTTTATATTTTCTTTTTTTATTGTTGTATGGGTCAAAATTAATTGCCATTTGTTGAGCTCGTCCGGCAGCAACGAAATAAAATATAAACCCTTTTTTTTCGTTCCGCTAGACTTTACTTTGATAACTGCGAAGCCTAAGATTTGGGCAAACACAGAAAGCTCTCGCGCTGAATTTTAGCAAAGCTAACTGTTTGCTCTCGAGGTCAAGTTGCTGCCTATATCGCTTTAATTATCCGAACTAGGTCGTCGGTTAATTAGACGTGCATCGATTTCGCACGCGTGACGAGCTTCCATCCTTTTTTTGTTCATTCATTAATTTTTTTCTTTTTGTTTTATTTCCGTATACACACGCGCGGCTCGTTATCGTTTTTCGCTCTTGTTTATTAAGCGCCGGGATGCTTTGAAGATATACACGAAAGCGCGACTCTTGTTAGCGCTGCTGCTGCTGGTGGTGATGCAGCTCGCAGCGCGCGCGACTCATCTTTTTCGTTTTTGATGCGCTCGCTCTGTGTCGAGGATTAATTAATTACACGAAAGAGAGGAAGAGAAAAGGGAAGGCTGCTGAAATGCTTTTATCCGTCGTCCGTGATTACTGCGGATTAAATTAACAGAAAGAGAGAGAGAGAGAAAGCGAGTTATTTTCCGCGCTTACTGCTATTTCAATCTAGTTTGCGAAAATTTGCGCTTTGTTTTCTATATTACTTGCGCGCGCTTCGCCTTTTTAATTGACTCGCATTTAACTTTCAACCTCGAGAAAAAAGGTCGCGCGCGCGCTTACTTTTCAGTATAAATATTGAAGAAAATGAAAAAAAAATTCTATATTTTTTTCATAGAGGATTTTTCTAAAAGCTTCTGGTCGTTAAAACAAACAAGAGATTTTTTTTTGCGTGTGTGACGCAAAGAGCTTAAAAACGCGGACGTCAGATTTTTTCAAAGGTATATGACGCGCGCGCGCGAGAGAGAATGCACTCCTTATTTGCAATGTAAATTGGTGGCGGTAATGAAGAATAGCTTGGCGAGCGTGAAAATCGATACCCGGTTGAAAAAGAACACGTGTTTTTTTGGAAAACGGGACACATGCCCATTTGTGTCAAAAAAAGCATGTGTC
>JAWWMK010028104.1:0-14996 GCA_035047105.1 Galeopsomyia nigrocyanea
ACACACACACACACACACACACACACACACACACACACACCCACACACACACACACACACACACACACACACACACAAAAGAGGCTACATGTATACGGAGGATAACGTATAGAGCATACATAAATCGGTGAGGTATGCTGCTCGTTGGATCAGGTGAATGACTATATGTCTTTCCCATCTCCTCTGAGGGTAACGAAAGCCGATGATTCTCTCTCTGGCTCGCTGCTGTTTAAACGACGCGGTTGCTACCTCCCCCTGATCATCATCATGCGCATAACGCGACAATGGCCTTTCTCTACTCGGTTGTTGTTGGCGTATATACGTATAGCCTCTTGATCGATTGGCATGCATTTCATGCTTGAGCGTGAGTAGCTGAATTGACGCGTTGCTTACAACTTGATTTGGATATATTCCTATGTGACTTTGTGGCGTGCGATGCTTTACAATTGGCAAATATACTGGTACGGTTCGCTACCCTGAGATTCGTCAACAATCTGTGTGTGACGTGGAAAAATTGAGTACCTTACTCAACGAACGGTTAAATGTCGCTCTATCGATATACATTTATTCCATTGATTCGAGCTTTTTCAATTTTATTCCGAATTGCCATTGAGCGATGTTTGATGTTTTTACCTCTTCGAAAGGAAAAAAAAAGCGAATGTAGATTTTTCCCACCCGTTCAACATTCTTTCAACTTCAGTCGTCGAATTCGAATAAAAGTGCGAGAGAGCCATTGAAAGGTCGATGGAATATTTTTTAACGAATTCTGTCACGTTCAGCAAAAAAAAAAAAAAACCGTCGACTACACAAGTCAGCTAGAAATTACTGAGTCAGCGGCAAAATTAACTTCCAATTCTTTTCAGCAATCAACTACTGCACGCTCGCTTGCTGCAATCAGCGTGCGACGTCCGAAAATCGATGCGGCGCATTAATTCGTTTATCGTTTTGCAGGACTACTATACTCGAATTAACAAGAGAGAGAGAGAGAGAGAGAGAGAGAGAGAGAGAGAGGAAAGAGAGCGGAAAATCGATCTATCCGCTCTTTTCAATACAAACAAAAGCCCAAAGTATTTTCCGTGAAACACTTAGACAGCCAAGACTATACACCCCGCGACAATAATACAATAAAGTTAATCAATTCGCTTGAGCGCTTAATGCGCTTGGAAGTGCAACCGAGCGTGCTGCTCGCGCGGAGTGCCATTTTCCCAATTACTTTATTATTAGGTAAACAATGGATTTACAATCTGCGCGTCGAGTAATTCCGTTTTCCAGAGTTTCGTGTTCGCTCCAATTTCTTTTTTTTTCTTCTCCTTCTTCCTCTTTTCATCCGACGATATTTCTCCGCTTTGATTGTGAAAAAGTCATTTTACGACGGCTCTTGTTGCCGTTGCGAGGGATTGTTAATTGGCACGCTTCTTTGTAAAATACTTTGTTTAAAAAATGTACTTTGTGCGGAATACAATTTTAGAGTAAAGCTATTACGTTACTAATTGAAGAAAGTCTCAGATAATTGGGAAAACAATTTTATACATAGGAAGGCGATTCACTTACCGTATAGGAGTGGAAATTGTCTACTTTTCTTATCCAATAAACTTGCTGATTCTGTGGTCGCCAGCTACTCAATCTTGAAAGAGTGAAATCTAATTCTTTGCTACGTACTGAGAATCTCATTAAGAAAAAAATCTAACGTGATTATCTACTCGCGATTTGAATCGAGAAGAAGATATTGACTCAATTTAATGATCTTTTCAATTATACAGGTGACTCTGTCTATAGATCGCACAGTAATAGAAGCAGCCACAAGAGCACATTAATTTTTGCCAAGTTTCGACGGAATGTACTTTCTTGCATGCCTGTGAAAAGTAATACCCCGAGAAACTAGCGATTTCAAAACTTCAGCGCTTCGTCTTTTCGAATAATTCAGAGTGCTGACAAAGAAAGAAGTTCCTTGGGAGAGTAAGAGAGAGAGTATTCGCTCGCCCGTCACTTTAATCCTGCATGACCCGCGAGCACAAGAGCGTGGAAAGAGCCCCGAGAGTTTCGAGAGAAAAATGTGGTTATGACATTCTGCGGATCATGCTCGAAGGGAGAGAAGTATCAAACGTCAGTTTAAACGCTTTTACCGAGCGCTATAGCAAGTCAAACGGATACACAATACATTGTCTCTTGCTGTAAGAGTTATGTAATAGTAATAAAAATTTCGATATATAACAAGTTTTTATGGGTTTTGAATTTTCATGAAAATTTATGAAACGTGAAGATGTCATATTTTTCTACGCCAATTGGTAAAGAATTATAATTTACAAAAAAAAGTTAATATCAAAAGTTTAATCGATATCCGTGGAAAACTTTTACAAAACTTATTCAAATACGAGAGCTGGAGTAGACATTGAAAAAAAAATGAAAAGAATTTTTCGTTATACAGTAATTAAAAACTTTTGTAATATCTTCAACTTCAATTTGAAGTGACGTATGGAAACATTAAATATGCAAGTTGACTATCTGAAGTTTCTGCGTTTCTTACGATTAAAATTCCAACTCAATTACAAACATGCTGTGTATTTTTGAACACGTAATTTGAATCACGAGTTTAAAAATACCATGTACGTACGTCTTCCGATATAGAAAAAAGAATATTTATCATCATTTCCACTTTCATCGTCCAATTAAATTCATTTCACTTACTAAACTTCCAATCACGTATCAATCGTCTTTCTCCGATAGCCGATCGTCGCTCGCGCGAGAGTTAGTCCCAGAGCAGTACACAACGACAAGTCCCGCGTCGTCCAAATATATTATGATGCGCATACGTAATAAGCATCAGCGCGATCGGAGGCGCCATATACTCGTAATACGAATGCGCGTCGCGTGCAAAGATATACTTGAGGGACTCCGAGCGTATCAATCGATTCATGCTCACACGACGCGCGCATATCTGCATATATGCAGAAATGCAACACACACACACACACATACACAAACACACACGTATAATACGCGAGCCTATTAGTATTTTCGAGAGAACGCGGTGTACTGTAGCAATAACAATCAATTTATCGTCTATATAGCGTGTGTGCGTCTTTGTTTCATTCATGCTTTATTTCCACCATGCAAATCCTACGATTTACTTTCCTGGCGTATGTACTTTATGTCTTTGGCTTGTCTATTGGAAAAAAAAATTTTATCCGATTGGTAGTAAAAAGCACATTTGCGTCGCGATGCAACTAGAGTTTTATTCAGGTGTTGTTTCTGTACCTCGGGTGTCAAAGTAAATTTTGTTTCTTTTTATACTCTTTTATTTACTTCTTTTATATACGTTGAGCTGCAACTTATAAACATGTTGTTTATTAGGGAATATCATCCATACAAATGTTTGACAATATTTGCCCATTTATATTTCGAAAAGAAAAGAAATCAAAATTCTTTGTTATTCTATAAATAAGTATCAGCAATTACGACCGCTAAATAAATACCAGCAAGAATATCAGTTGAAATAAATGTAAAATAGAGAAGTACTAAATGCACAAGACTTTCTCAATTACTTACAGAAATCGAAGAAGAACGTACGAACAGATGCAGTTAAGATTGAAAACTCCAAGTTGAGTAGCGACAGTTAAATCACTTTTAACTGTGCGTAAACGAGGTACTTTAGTATTTTTCTGTCGTCTCAAAGTATAAACGTCACCTGCAACAAGTACGTCAAGTAGTATTGTCCAGATTCTTGAGCCAATTTAACTGAATCTTCGCGTTTGTGACTACAACCTATTTGGTTATTTTATTTTCTCAAGTTCGTTTCACGATCAAAAGATTTCTCGGAATAAATCGTTGAATATTAATGCTTTGCAACTGATTGTTTTATAAGTAATGCTTATAATCGGAAGCAATCGATTGTTTTAAATCAGAGTATGATAGATATTTTTTTATGAATACGTGGTTTACGTTTATAGTACGTTTTATATGCAAAATATCAATTAAGCACTTACATGGTACCGCGAGTAGTAAAAGTCAGTTTTAGTCAGCCCATCAAATAAGATATCAACCGCTTAGTCGTCAATCATTAATGTATAGAAAACAGTTTAAAGCCATTTTGACAAATTTTTTTTAATCTTAAAAGTGATTTTCATGTGGTATTAATTCTCCGATTGAAAGAAAAAACACAGTTTTACTACCTTCAATTTCCACTCGCTACCTTACCCATGTCACTCGACCGGCTTGAGAGAAGACAAAGACGACAAGGATCCGACAGCTCGGCGATGGAAGAGAAGCAATACTTTGAAATTCCAAATGCTTCGATGTGGCTGATCGTGTGCTCAAATATTCACGATCTTCGTCGGCGAATACACCACCGACGCGTTATCGCTAACCGAGTTTTGCTCTCCCTAAGGATACGTCTCTTGTCGCAGAGCGTAAAATGTTTTTTAACCCTTTTGTGAGTGAAGATTCGGATTAGAATTTTAAAATAGTACCATAGAAATTTTTTTTCACATAGACCGTATAAATGTACCAATATTTTACACATCTATTCGACAGAAAATTTTTATCATCGTATATTACATATTTAAACATCTTTCGCTCACTAAAATAAAACAATTGATTCGTTTTAATTAACTGTCTGGAGTTAATTTAAACAGAGTACTGCTCGCTGCTGAAATTTCCTTGGCAAGTGTGGCCGTGGATACGCTTTCGATAAAGGGAACAATTCGTACACGCGACATCTCGCCAAAACGCACCCTCTCCGAGACAATTCCTTGACTCGGAGCTTAAATCACTTCCGAAATCCCGTTCCCGCCTACTTAGCCCACGTTTCTGACGCGGCTTACAATTTATGCTTAGAAATCTACCCTTCGTTATATAGATTGAAGTGATAGGTCTAAATAAACCCAAGAAAGGAATCAAGTAAAGAAGTTATTAAACATTAATTATTTCACTTTCCGTTCATTTTCAAAAAAGCTGCTATTGTACGCCACAAAAATTTGCAAAATCCATAGTGCATGCCACTTCGAGAAATCAGCTTTGGCTACGTATATCTGTATATCTGCAGCAAATAGACACTGCGTATTCGCCACGGAGGACACGTACATAAGCTCCAGATACGTGCGGCCGTATAGATATATATATGTATATACATATATAAAGGTGTGTATTGCTGATGTGCACGTCATCAGCTGGGTGCAATGCGCATGACATCTTGTCAGGGCTGCAGAAGCATATCGGTTCGCCGTACATCAAACACTCTCCCACCTTCGGCGTCGTCGTCGTCGTTGTCGAGCTGCAAGCAGTTAGCGAAGCTATCTAGCAAAGGAGAATTGCTTGATAAGCAAAATAGAATCCAGAGCGCGCAGAAGCAGCTTTGCTCTAGCTATTCTCCTCCCAAGGCAAACCGTCACGCGCTCGCTTGCCCCCGTCCGTTTGTCAAGTGTGCACCGAGTAAGCAAATTGTATACTGATTGTTTGCGCCTTGCGTCGGAGTTACAAGTATTTTGATGTTTTTCAATTACTTTCTTTGCTTGTGTTATTCTTACGTAGAATCTTCGATTTGGACTAAAAATATTCTGAAATGTGCTTGATAATCTTTCATAATTAAAAATAAAGTCAATTTCCATTATACTTCAATAATCCATAATTAGAGAGAAAATTGTGCGAAATAAGAGAGAGAGAGAGACTATATTTGAGGTTTCCTTATTACAATTAAAAAAAAATAATGAACAAACGAAAGTAGGTTGAAGGTAGGTAGGCCGATTTATATAAGAATATTAAAAAAAAAGTGACAACCGTCATGACGAGAAGCAGAGCAGTGCTAGAGAGATAATGGGCATAAACTAATTTAAATTTTTTTCCTGTACTTACACTCGTACAATGTCGGACATTTGCGCTCTCTCATTTAATCCGCTTTCCTCTCCAACTTCCACTTTTTTTTTTGGAGTATACGTGTAATTCTTTTGTCAAGGTATTACTGCGAAAAAATGAGCTGGCTTTCATAATTAATCGCTGCAAATGATACTATTTTGCTTTTCTTTTAAATGTGGATTATTATTTTTTTATTCGACGTTCTCAATAAATGAACATTCAAGATTTAATTGCAGGATCAAATTAACTTCGAGTATGCTTTTTTATTTAGAACGATTTTTTCGCTACAATAAAGAAAACTTTTGATTTTTAATATTTAACAGTCGTCTTAATTATTTAAATTATATGAGAAACAGCGGTTCAGCGTGTAACGCACACTACAAAAAAGAGTTCTTATTTTTAAGCTAATTTAAGAACTCGTGATTTTCGTTTTTTTCGTGATTATTTATAATTACCAAGATCAATCTTTTTGCATCGAACTTTTCTTGACATGAGGAATAAGACCTATTCGTTTTTAGATAAATTTTCCAGCTGCTTTATTAAAAAACATCGTGTTTTTAAATTTGCTGCATACTTATTGTAAGAAAATTCCTACTTAAATTAAGTACTTTTTTGGTAGTGTAGTCTAATGTAAATAATGCCTATAAATAGACATTATTCGCCTATTCAAGCATTTCTAGGAGCAATTTTTAAAGTGTTCATTCACTCCCCACCAGTGGCACGAGTTCAACGCAGTTTGTACATCTCGTCGGCCTCGCTGGGGGCATTCTTTGTGGGAAGTCCGAAGTGGTCCGATGTATCTTACGCGAGTGATTTTACACAAGTAAAAAGAAATCATATCTAAATAAAAATTACCATTTAATTTCTGAACTATGTCTTTCTAAGAAGAAAATTAAATTATCATTTTGACAATTACCTGAAAAATTCCTGCTGCATTGCGTTATATCCAAGGTCAGTATGGTCGCACTTTCGTTTGCGTTGTTGGATATGTTGTACAATAGCTACTAACGCCTGGAGCTTTTGATTTTTGCATAAAACACTTTATCCCAATACATATCGCTACGAAACTATGAAGATGAACGTAAATTAACTATACATTACATGTATATCATTGTCAAAATGCATGATATGAGCTTGATAGAAACTTCGCAATCGCAATCATTTTCGAACTCTGGAGTGAAAGTCAACAAGGGAACTATAATATCGGCAGTTTAATTGATTTAAAAAAAATTAAGTATTCAGTTATAACAGAAAGTTTTTCTTTTACAGCTGCAGATAATCTGCTACACTCATTCGCCAAAAAAAAATGCAGCTAATTTTCAACGAATCAAGCAGAAATTCTCTGCAATTTGATTTATGTAACGCAGCTATAGATTGAAGCGAAACGCGGTTCTCGTTTCGAGTGTCGCACACAGCATCGTTTAAAGACCGTTCGAAGCTCTAAGTGAATTCTTGAACGACTGCTAATATAATATATATTGCCAAAAGACTATTTATGGCTGACGGTCGTGATCTATTTTGCGCCATGATTGGCGGAGATCCGCAAGCTATAAAAATAACTTGAATGATCCTAACAATGGTACAACGGTGTTATAATACATTGCCGTGCAATCGAACAACGCGGAAATAGTTAATGCTAATGCCAGAATTAACGCGACGCTGACGTATCCGGGTTGAGTGTTCATAAACAAAGATTGTATACCAAAAACTCCGTCGGGACACTGACAATTGCCAAAAATGATAGTAGATCAGGACGTGCCGCTGGAGACGAACTACTACAGCAACGCATTTATTCATGGCAATAGAGAAATGGTGAGACTAGTACTACAATCCAACATTGATCTATACGGTAGAGACGAGATTGGCCAGAGCCCAATACACTATTTGGCTGGGAACGGGAACGACAGTGTGATCGACGAATTATGTGGCAAGAAGTTCGACGTGGATGCGCTCAATAATCACGGAGAAACTCCTTTGTACTGCGCCGCATCAGCTGGACTTCCGAATACAGTGGAATTTTTATTGAACAGCGGAGCAAAGCCTAATGCTCCGAATTTCGATTCCAAAACGCCGTTGTCAGCTGCTCTCTCATCGGCAAAATACGCATCAGTTGGAGATGGAACGAGATATCACGATGTGATTGAACTACTGCTCAAGTATGGCGCGGATCCGCAACTGCAACCACCTGGATTTCTGGATATTTTTCAGACAGCGTTGGAGTACCATCTGCTTGTTTTGCTTGAGACTCTTATCGCTCATTTGGCATTGATGGAGAGACAAGAAATGACAATTATTAACGAGCATAACGCTCAGATGATCGATTCTCATCCAATAATGGGCATTTTTTTAAAGATATGTCGACAACAATTGACTACATTGGAGACAATCAAGATTGACGATTCGCTAACCCTTTATCAATTGTTGATCAGCAGCGATGTAAAAATCGAGCAGTATGCCAGGAATTTGATTATGGTGGCGAAAGTGAGGTCCATCTGCGAGAATGAAGAATCTTATCGACCCTACGGTTTCAAGATCCGAAAGAATTTTGAACGGGCTGCCAAGATGGTAGAACTCAAGAAACGAGCTGCTTTAGCTTTTTGCGACTTAACTCGCTTAAATTATAGTGCAAGTTTCATTTTTGTAGAACAAATTATTGGATACTTAGGTCGCATCGACTTGCAGAATTTGTGCGAAGTTTGATACGTTTTTTTATACAATAAATATGGAAAAATGTTTTTTTGTATTAAACCATTCACGCCCTAATACATATTCAACAATTCTATTCATTTGCAATACTCTGTAAATGTTATTTTCAATGATAAAAGTGCTTTTTTTAATAAAATTTCGACTTCGTTGATCGTTAAAATTAACTATCACCATCGTTAGTATTTTAACGAAAGAACGCTACATCGCTACAACGAATATTCATTCAAATTCATTTTTGCGATCTAGCGCGTTCTCGATTGTATATTTTGACGAACTACGCAGTCGATATTTTTTATGTAAACAAAGCACTTTTACCACTGTAAATATCGAATATTGCCCTCGTTCAGTTATTTTAAATTCGATAAAAAACGGCAATCTTCGTTATTTTATCCAAAAATTCTAGTTGTTGACCAAAAAAAATATCGAATAACGCTAATGTTATTTTTTAACAAATCAACTTTATCGACAGTAATACTCTGTAAATGCACTTTGCTCTTCGCCTTTCTTTTGAATTTGAACTAACACAGTTACAATTAGTTACACCAAAAGCTTTTAATTACTATTTATTTCAATTTTCGAGCAGACGATAATTTTGTTGGATATAACAAAAATGCCCTCGTATATATTCCAAATCCATCCATGATTAGAATATATATCGCGTATTTTACGATTTTACGCGGTTATAAATCGAAAACAAAAAAGAAAAAAAATCGTTTTATGACCAATCATTTTATTCTTTTTGTGGATTAGTAGTTACGTAGAAAAATTGCCGAGAGACGACAACCAGAATTTTTATTTGTGGACGCACGCAGCAGATGTCACTATGATACGTCCATCAATAATTTTAAAGCTTGGGATTTACGAGTTTTATAGCATTCCATATTGTTTGATTTTCGTCGTAAATATGACTCTAAAAGGTGGTGAATAATAATTTTCAATTTTATTGCTCAAAGCCTATAATAATTCACGTTTTTTTTTGACAGCAGAGATTATGCGGTAATAGCAATAATTTTTCAATGACAAAGAAAATCTAAATGTCAATGTTTGTGCTGTTTACTGCTTGATGATGCATAATATATGATGACATTAAGACCTTATTTGTACAAGGTATATAGCAAATTATCATATTATATTAAACTCGATTTCCAATAGTATTTGCAAATTCAACTCACAGAGACTCTTCAGCGCAATAAATTTTTATACACGTACACGTGAAATAGCGAAAAAGTAAAAAAAAAAAAAAAAAGAATAAAAAGACCAAACAAGGAAAGAAACTAAGACACAAAAGGTCGTGAGGCTAAAACTAGAGTAAGCAGCCGGAAGGAAAGATCCTGGAGACGAATCCAGAAGCAAAGCCGAGAAAAAAGCACGAAGACATATCGTAAAATGTAAGAAGAAAAAACGAAACAATGAGAAAACTTACAAGATGAATCGGAGAAAGAAGAGAAAGCCTGAGGATAAAGGTTTAAGAGTCCTGAAAGAGGAGTTTCACGTTTCCGTAACTGCGACATGAAAAGTCGGAAGGCGAGAAAAATTAGCGAGGAAAAGCAACAAAAAAAAATTCACTAAATAACGTGATACATTAAATCTTGGACCCTTTTATAACGTGTTGAGTGATACTTTTCAACGAGCAAATGGTGTTAAGATATTATAAAATAACAGCTTTCACTAGTATCAAAGCCTAATTTATATTTTGTACGAGTAAAAATAAAACTTTTACAGCTACTTGGAATAAAAAAAATAATTGAACTTCCAAATTACTAAAATACTACTTACATGAGTTATTTTGCGCACAAGTCTTGATATTTCACCATTAATAATTTATTAAAGTTTTATAAAAGAAGGAAACAATAATCCTTGTCAGAAAAAAACAATGAAAATTGATAGCAAAGCATAAAAAAAAGTACATTCTTCCTTAAAAATAATTTGGGTTCTGCAGAAGTTTGGGATGAATAATTTCCTAACAGCGCGAGAGAAGCTAAGCGATTCGAGGCGCGTGCTAGGAACTATGTTAGAAATTTATATGCTAATTTCTCGGAGACAAATTACTAAACCCGTCTAACGACTCTATACCTACTATAGGTTATACGCAATGAAACCGATGTGAATTAGAATACACGGTAATTCTTAAATGTTCATGCATTGCAAAATTGACATAGCGTTAGAAATTTGTTTAAAACAATCAGCGTATCGATTGAAATTCATAAATGGAATTAGAAAATACAGAAAACCAAATGGAGTAAATAGAACTGCGTAAGAGTGGCTGGTACATCCGATCATAAATATTTAGCTTACGGACTCTACAAACTATTCACAGAATTATTCTATTCGACATTTCTACTTCCGGAGAAAAGTAATTCAAATAATCTCCTCTCTATTCCAAAAAAGTTTGTCAAAAGAGACGAATGAAGCATATACAGATTCTAGATAAAAAAAAAAGAAAAGCACAGCCTTTGAAAATACGCGAGTATATAGAGTTGCATAAAGGCGATTCTACAAAGAAAGTCAATCCGCGGTAGGGAAGTTGGGCGCGGGAGGGAAAAAGATAGACAAGGTCCACGAGTGGCGAGTCGAAAGAGTATAAAGATTACCAGCTTTGATAAGCGATCTTTCAAAAGGCATGGAGAAAAGAGAGAGAGAGAGAGAGAGCTGCCACGTTCAAGTCTATCTTCTTTACCTTTTTCATTCAGTCTTTTTTTTTTCTCTTCCGCTTATCTGTCCGCGTTCCTTTTTCAAAGTTCAAAAAGGCGAGTATTGCTGAGCAGTCTCTAATGATAACTCTCCCTTCTACTGACGAAAAACCTCTTTTCTCAAACAATTCGTAAGTGACTAATCGTACGACCTTTTCGCCATTTTTGTGAGCCCGCCTGCGCCGTTTTCAGAAAACCTTATGCTCTTATACCTGCCACCTTTAAACTTCATTCAAATTCATGTAAATTTGTTTTGCTTAATTTCACCCCAGCATTGTTAGAAAATAAGAATTACCAAAGGTTTATACGCTGAATTAACGTCATTTACAAAGTAAACAAAAAAAGAGTGGGTACAAAGTCATACACATAAACATCGAGAAGGTAAGCAAAAATGGGGTTTCAAAGGTTTCATTGGGAGGCCTTTAAAGCGATGTACTTATATTCATTTCAACGGCGGCTGAGTCGAGCGCGCGCTTTAAAGTTTCGCCGAAGTTTACTTAGAAGTTGTTCGAAAGTAACTTTACCTCGATGCCTGATTGCTTGTGAAGAAAGGTGAGGGCGCGCGGAAGGAGGAGGAAGTTGCGACGCAACCTCCGGTGCTGCACTTGCAGCCGTCGGAAACGAGCTGCTCGTTCCAGACGAAATTAACTCTAAGACCACGGCAACGACGACGAGGACGACGGGGAGAGGGATAAGCCAAGCGCGCGGCATACTGTCTCCGCGCTTTTCGCGCGCTAAACTGCGCGCGGTGGCGGCGGCACGTCGTGCCATTGCAAAACACGAAGCGTGATTGAGTGCGGCTTCGAATATTTATTCTCTTTTTTTTTACTTTTGTATATTTTCTTTCGTCGACGTTTTTATATTTTTTCTGCGTTTTGTATTTCGTAATGTGCAACTCGCTTCCTCGCAATTTATTCGTTTATTCCGAACAAAATTAATTTTCGCATCGAATCGAGTTTGCTATTGTAATTCTTTGATTATGCCATATCCAATCATTCTAAAAGTCCCACGCTTTTCACATTTCTTAGAGCCTTTTTCCGTCGGAATATCGAACGTCTCTTGCAATTTTTTAGCCTTGCATTCACGCTTTCTGATACTCTCAGTGGACTCTATCTCGCCGTTTTTCAATTTAAATCCTCTCCTTTTTTTTCGTAGCTCCTACAGGGTTTGAAACCCTCGAGTACACTGCACTACTACAGCGCCGTTTTCGATTCTTATTTTTATCGTACTAGCTCTGGAGATTTCTTTTTTTTTTACCACCCGTTTATTTCCGCGACGTTACTATTTAAATCCATTAGTGAGCCATTAGTTACCTCCCTACCCTCGTATTCTTCTTTTTTTTTCTTGCCGTTGTCCGTAGTAATGCGTTTAAGCTGCTGCCTCGTGCGCGCATAGATTCATTATCGGACTTTTATAGTAGAATAAATTATGCGATATTTCACATGGGAAATATACACGCGAGTATTGTGTATTGACACATTAACTAATTACTAGTGCTGTGTATTTTATAAGCAGACGTTATTACTACCTATAAATGAAAGGTTTCGACCAAAGGTAGCCTGAGTAACAATAAAGTCAACTTCTATTGCTGAAAATTTTTATCATTTTTCATGACACCATAATGAACAGCAGATTTTTCACGAAACATTCTGATTTTTTAAAGTTATTACTATCAGATATAAAACCAATGATATTTCATCAGCCCAAATGTACGGTTGACAATATTTCGTTTGAACGTTGCATTTATCTCAACAAGCAATTAAAATTTTCAAGGCTCACTTGGTTTATATTAGAAAAAAAGATCATTTTGCAGTTGCAAAATTCCCCAAATGCAGTGCAAATATAAGTTGATAAGTAAGTACTCGAGTGGTGGAGAGTTTGCGGAGAGGAAAGTGGCTATGGGCCTGCAGCAGCAGCAGCAGCGGCAGCAGTAGTAGGAGCTCGGGAAAACTCGCGCTCAAGAAAAGTAGCACAGGGGCGCGAGAAACTGCTGGCATTAGAGAACGAGTGGAAAAGGGTCGATGTGGTGTGGGTTAACGCTCAGCCGGCGGCCATATAAAAGCGAAAGGTTGGGTGGGCAGAAGCAAGCAAAAAAAAAGAACGAAAAGAAAGACCGCCAAATAAAATGAAATGAAAGCGTTCGACGGAACAAAAAGTTTCCTTAAATAAGCGCTTCGCTCGCTTACGATATGGCATTAACCCTCGACGGACTTTCTCGACTAAAAGTTAAAAGTCGTAAAATATTTTGCGAAAGTCGTTCGATCAAATCAGTTTTCCTTTATAATAAATTTTTAATTTATATACATGGCCCTGAGATATTGATTATGGCAAATTAAAGCAACGAACTCGAACTATAGTGGCGATTTAAAAACTGTATGACCGCCTAGCTGGGTACGAAGCAAAAAAATGCCATCGTGGTACTTTATAACTCGATATCGTAGCGTGCGCTTGATTGGAATTCATACGCTGCTAAACGCTCGCGAAACAAGTACGGTATGTAATAAAAATTAATATATGCAAGCATGCGCCTACAACGACATTTTTTCGATTCATCGATTTTTTTCCTACCTCTAAAATACTTATAATTTAAAAAAAGTAATTAAAAGTCATTGTTGCGGAACAAAAATAAGATTATTCGCGATTAAATAAAAATAGCAAGTATTCGAACAAGCATTCGAAAGTTGCTTCGCAATTAGTAAAAAACAATGAAAAATAATAGTCAGCGAATTTGTTATTAGCGCAATTCAATTTTTATTAGTTTTCTAAGTAACGAATCAACAGTCTCCTCGACAACGAAAGTTGATAAAGGGCCGAGTCGACGATCGTTTCCCGTCTTTCGCGAGCGAGCAATCAAACGCTTCTTATATCAAAATTTGTAAAACACTGAAAATAAAGCTAAAAATAATTACACTACTTTCTTATCATTTACAGTCATAGTCCACGATTTTTAATATTAATTGACATCAGAAATATTATTAATATTCAAGAAATTCATAAAGATCAGTTGACAATCATCGGTGATATAGAAGAATATACTGCCTACCTGGAGAGAGAAAGAAATGGCTAGTTCGTAGCACGTGAAAATTGACGTTCGGCCGAGGCCGAGGGTGGCAAATATGTGTGCCATGATGATTCTCTCATCCCCGCTGTAGGTTACGCAGCGTATACTATTTTTAGCCTCAGTGGAGCCAAAGATATGATATTTTCGTTCAAACGAAAGTCGAGAATGTCGTGCTCGGTATTTGTGGTCTGGTATACGACAAACTAACATTTTTACAAAGTGGTTGGCGAATTTGGAATTAAAAACTATTGCTATTAGCAAAATCGGAGAACTCAAAATATATTCGAAACCAAATCTAGCTTTGTTTATTTGAATCAACTATCGCAAAACAGAAAAATATATAATACATGAAATTATCTTTCAGCGACTGTTTACTATTGAACGATGGTTGAATATTCACGGAGAAGTACAAAATTATAAATAGTAGTCGTAATTATCATGCCAATCTAGAAAAGTTTTTCATACCCTTGTAAATCACTGAATTTTTTAGTGAATCAAACTCAAACATATTTAAATTTTTTACAAAAACAACAAGATTTATGTTAATGAAAGAAAAACGCTGCCAATCCATTGGCAGTTAGCTTCCTCTTTATATTTGTTGATTATAATTAAGGCTTGTCTCAATCAATTTATTATTTTTTAAATTTAGCTATTTTAGGACAACGAAATTTATGCAAAAGACGTAAAATCAT
>JAWWMK010028135.1:0-14987 GCA_035047105.1 Galeopsomyia nigrocyanea
TATATATATACATATATGTGTTAGCAAATAGAGAGAATTTCAATGCCAAAGTATTCAAAAAGAAATTACTTCGTGCTCGTTAATGTACAAAAGTGTAACACAGTCGTTACGTTATTCCAAAGAAAATCTCGAAGCCCAATAAAAGCGTTGTGTATCAAAAGACACACAAGTATACTAATCCAAAATCCAACACACTCCGAAAAAGAAAGAGAGAGAGAGAGCCCCACAAATAATAGCCTACTCAGAGACAGCGATAAGAAGAACACACCCAGACAACAAGAAGAAGAAACAAAAAAAAAACGAAGGTATATATCGAGGCGTATCACATCCGTCCTGTAACAGGCGATAATCTCTTCAAGATCAAGGTCTACGAACACGACGGATTTTCTCTCTCTCTGT
Source organism: Galeopsomyia nigrocyanea (assembly GCA_035047105.1). Lineage (NCBI taxonomy): Eukaryota > Metazoa > Arthropoda > Insecta > Hymenoptera > Eulophidae > Galeopsomyia > Galeopsomyia nigrocyanea. The sequence goes on from JAWWMK010028135.1 coordinate 400, forward strand.
CCCGTCTCATCGTATAACGTATATAGCCCACGCGACCGAATATAATCGCGTGTCATTAAAGGCGCCCGTCTGCATTTGAATATTATTACACACGAATCGAGGCGAGACTTTTTTGACAGGTCGTTTCATATATAATTTTTTTTTATAGAGGAAGGTAAGAATTGAATTGAATTACGAAAAAAAACGCATAGTTTTCGAGGAAAAAAAATTGTAACGGTAAACGCATCAATACCTTGTTTAATTCATTGTCAAACTTGGTTGCGCCAAGCGGAAGTTATACCTTCAACGAGCTTTAAAAAAAAAACTATTGCGAAAAGGCAAGACCCTCACAATAATTACCATCTTGAATGAAAAAAAAAGTGAAAACTTCAAACTCCAACAATGCAAGACCCACATATAGTCGTTGAAAAGAATAAGACCTCTCTATGAAAAAAAAAGAATTTTTTTGGCAACTGCTACATATACATACGTAAGTATATTTTTTTTTTTCGTCGAACCCTCATTACCGGGTCACCTGTTTGCATGTTAGCCCACTTTTCCAACGCACAGTTTCTCTCTCTTTCTCCGAGTATGTATATTATATGTATTACGCTTTAAATTATATCTCATTACCCGCAAAAGAGAGAGAAAGAAAGGCATGGGCAACATACACACACACACACACACACACACACACACGCGCGTTCGCGCGCGTGCACAAGTGCTTAGGCATTACATGTGCGCGCGAGTAAGAGAAAAACACATGTGTCATTGCTGGCAGAAAGTGAGTGCGTGCGCATGGCGTTTTACACAGTTGCTATTATAATACATTGTTGCTTCGTGCTCGATACGTAAGTATATGCTTTTAACTAATTAATCGACTTCTGAGAAATTCTATACAGTTTATTCTATTTTTTTTTTTTCTGTATATCGAACGTTCGATATTATATATGCATCGCGATGTGAATAAACTTCGCAAACGAAAGCGAGAGGAACTTCGTCTGAGAGCACACACGCAAACGAAAAAAAAGAAGAAGAAATCCTTTTTAGAAAAAAGTTATACACGTAATAAAAGAGCAGCTTTTGCCGAGAGAGAAAGAGAGAGAGAGAGAGAGACAATGAATAAATCGCAGCTCGGGCCGAAAGAAAGTGAAGGATGCGTATAGCGTGATCCAAGGTCAAGGGAGGACGAGACGGTGATGATCGCATGTCTCGCGAGAGAGAAACCGGGAGCCCGAAATGTCGGTGGCTCCTTGAATAATGAATGATCGGCGTTGTTGCCACCGGCCGACGCCGAAAATTATAAAGACCCTCCTCTTCACTCTCTGCGTTTTATACTTACATACACACATCTCGGCGCACGCAATATTATAAGTTTTTTTTTTTTTGGTTACATGTATATTCGCGGAAGGATCGACCGAAAAATTGTTTTCGAGTATAAAATTCCTTTTTTGTTTAAAATAACTCAACGCGCGACAATAATAATCCTCTTCGCTTCCCCGCGAGCAATTAACGTCGAGCGTCGAAATATACGACAACAACACCTTCGTAATGTAATATCATATACTGCACACACGTGCCGATATGGCAGTGCTTACGAGTTTTCGTCTTCTATTTTATCGCGCGCGCGAGTGACACGTAAAATCGACGCGGTTTTATTATAGAACTCTCGCGAGGGGAAGAGAACGAACGTTAATCATGTATAAGCTTTGTTACTTTTACGACTGACCAAACTGACGAATGTATTTATCATCTGGATGATATACTTTTACATGTATACAGACGCATCTGCGCGCGCGTAGTAGCTTATACTTTTAATTTATTCGACTAAACGAAAAACGCGAGCTAAACCAAATTTAAAAGAGCTCCCGCTTGTTCACACCTGCTTGTAAAAAAAAAAGAAGAAGAAGAAGAAGAAGAAGCTCTACTATACGGAGCGTATATGTATGTATATATCTCTGCGCGAAATGAGATAGAAACAGTTCGTGGCAATAAACGCTCGCGATAATATTGCGAATAATAAATATCGAGATGTAAAATCCATTGGCGGAGGGTATATAACGTCGAGCATAAATCAGCTCTCGGAGCTATACTCTTCAAAATTTGCCCACAGGCTTATATGGTTCTCTTCTCTCTCTCTCTCTCTCTCTCTCTCTCTCTCTCTCTCTCTCTCTCTCTTTCTCGTCGATATGCGCCCATCCGTCCTATTGCGCGCCCGCGCAACCGAGACATTCCAACTCTCGCCGCTCGTAAACTCGTCAAATGCTTGAGAAGAGAGAGAGAGAGAGAGAGAGAGAGAGAGGCAGGTCTCTCTCTCTCTCTCGCGAAGTAGCATTAACTACCACTGACGCCGATAATACAATCTCGAGGGAGAGAAAAAAATGTATATTATACACCTCTGCCGATGAGATTACACTAAACCTTGCGTAGCCTTGAGCTTCGACTGTATAAAAAAAAAGGGATGCGGATTTTTTGAGATCGATTGCAGAGAATAATCATCTTGTCGCGTATGAAAGTTCGATGTACACCTTTACAGCGGCGCTTTTTTATCGAGAATTTCGATGGAATTTTCTTGTCCAATCTGTCTTTCGCGCAAATATCCTGTATATGAGCGAGAAACAAACACGCAACTGACGTCAAAAATTAAATTCGGAAATTTTACGCTGGATATTGAATTTATCGGTAATTAATAAATTGATTAAAGAAATTTCTTTTAATTAACGATTTGACTTTTACGTCCCTTTTTTTCGACAATAAACCGAAAATTGATATTTCATCAAAAGATACAAAAAACTGTGTAAATCGCGAGACCGACGAAAAATCAGAAGATTACCTCGCGGTATACCTTCATCGTGGATAATATATAAAAGAAGTCGATCTCGTGCGATCGGGGGAACCTCGTGAGACGGGAGAGGAAGAGGAGGCACGCTAATTAATCCAATTATTATCGGCGGCTTTGTAGCATTACGAAATAAAAACACGAGCATATAGTGAGAATCGAGAGAGAAGCGCCGTTATTATATTATCATGCCAGTATGTGTGTGTATACAAAAAAAAAAAAAACGGACGTATATAAAACCATATACGGGGGGAGGGTGCAGATTTCGGCGTCACGCAATGCATCATATATATATATATATATATATATATATACGTATAATATAATATTCGTGGAATATACCCCTCGCAGCTCTCTCTACTTTTTCTTCTTGTTACGCGCTTTTTTTTTTTTTTTTTTGAACGTCCGCTTCTCGCAGATCGAAAAGAAGTTTGGGAATTTTTTTTCGGTTGCTTCGTCTTCGATAATTTCATTCTGACGTGTTGCTTGGTAGTTTGATGGGGTATTTTTTTTTCTTTTTACTACCTTGACTTCGCGTAATTGGCTTGGAATTCTTCAGTTTGCATCGAGAGGAAAGTGAGAGTTGGCGCGATTAACTTTTTGGGACTGGAATTATGATTATACTTCGTAATTTGTGACTTCTGTGAAATAGAAGTTCAATATCACGTATCTTCAGTGTAATTGCGAACCTTCGGTCATTAGTTACAAAAATTCGACCGTGTAATTCGAAAATTGCTCTTAATTAATTGACCTCCATTATCGTAAACTTTTTTTTTTCAAAGAATTCTAACACAAAACTTCAAAAATTTTAAATTTAGCATTCATCTCTTAAAACAAAACCACTTTCAATGTCGTTGAAAAAAAAAATCAACTTTCAAGAATGAAAAAAAAGTGTATAACAATGTTTTTCTAAACTATACGTCATGTTTACCAAATAGTCCATCTCTTCTCCCCAAAAAAGAACAACTTTACTCTACAAGTCCCAAAAAAAGAAGCAAGCACACATCGAGTACCAGCTGTTTACATCGAGGAATACACATGTTCGATGGGTTATACGACGATGGGTCGGTCGTCTCCGATATATACGAATGTTTGTGTTGCTTCGAACACGAAGCTAGAGAGTATGCGTGTCCCTAGGACTTTTGGCTCAAAGCCAAATTGCCTTCTGGCACTGTCAAGCAACTTCTGCTTGTGACGTATCAATCGCTCTCACTATATATATTAGTAGTGGTGACGTTTTATTTGCGGATGATTTTTAATTAAGCTTTTGTTATTTCAAAACTAGCTGTTATTACGAATTAGCAGTATAAGCGTGACAGTGATTAATGAGCTTCCAATGGAATAATTTGTCGAGGGGATATAGATTCTGTTTTTAGTAACTAGTGTTTCGCCTTGTACTCTCTCTCTCTCTTTTTCTTACATGTTTTTCAAATGTTGGTTTGAGTTACACGCGGAGACACGAGAGAGAGAGAGAGAGAGAGAGAGAGAGAGCGCGAGAGAGGTTAACCACCTTGAATAAACGCGAGGAGAGTGCCGCGCGCGTCGCTTGGCTTTTTCAGCGTCACGTGCTCGCGATTTGTCACTCGTCTCTAAAGCTCTAATAAAAGCACGCTAAGTAGACTAACTTTCGCTTATGACACCTTCGGAATTTGTCAGTGTTATATAGCGCGGGAGATTAAGCGACTCGAAATTAACAATTTTCATATAAGGGGGATCTCGAGAAGCATTACGTTCGATAATAATAAAAAAAAAAAAGACGAATCGAAAAATCACCTCCGAAAAATCTCAATTAGCGTTGCGTTCACATTGACTATAAAGAAAAATATTTTTGCACGAGAGACTTTTTTAACGACGTCTCATTATTTATTAGGGTCGCTATATAATCGAGAACTGCCGCGTATTAAGTCGGCCTTTCCTTTGTAGCTTTGCGATCGGGCGCGCGAGCGAGACTTTGCCACCCGAGGTGTGCAGCATGTCGATTTGCGACTTTTTAACGCTTCGAGTCGTATTGGCGAGAGTGACTTTTATGTCGTGGGTAAAGAGTGTCATTCGATATTGCGAGTTTTATAAAGGGAATGTACTTGGATGATTTATTGAATGGAGCGATATAAAAGGATAGAACGTTTTCATTTTGCGAATTTGTAATTATGTTTGCACGTTTATTTATGTATACGACAATTTTATTTAAATCGTTTTAAGTATTATTTATGGTTATTATACAGTCGATTGATAGATGGAACTTGATTATGTTTGTAAAAACTTACGACTGTTACTGAATAAAATCGGCATGGCATAGTATATCAGAATCTTACCTGAAACATAAAACATACATTTTATTAAAGTGACACACTAAAAGTTGAATTAAAAGATATCATTTCACAATACAATTCCCTCTCCAAAAAAATCATATTCCCACCTAAATTAACTCAACTCCAACAAAATAAAAAAAAAAACAAAAAAGAAACCATCGACGAACTTCAAAACACTCGGCAACATATATACACGTATAAAAGGCAAAGTAAAGCACCCACGTGTTGTTGTAAGGTGTGCGCCCAGCACGCGCGAACAACGAAAGAGAGGGAGGGAGGGAAGTGAGAGAGGCGAAGTCATTTCAAAGGAGCCGCTTCGTGTGTCGCGCGCGCGCGCGTTTAACCATTGGGTCACGCGCGCATTTTCTCTCCGCAGTGTGTGTATTTTTTTTTTCTTTTCTGCACGAGGCTAATGTGTGCATTAGCTTTGCTCCGCACGAGGAAAGCCTTTGATTGATTCAATTGTCCGAGGTGAAATGAGTTTGTTTTTGTCAATAGAGTGATGAATGGAGAAAGAGATTGTGAAAAGAGGTTTATTGCATGAGTTCTTTAATTGCAATATGCTAAAATTCGCTGTTGAGTCTCGAGTATGAACATTAAAAACGTCGTTGGTATATCAAAGCAAAGTTGTTACAGTTACGAGACAAGAATAAAATTATACCGTCGATATTTCAAATCGATAACCGTTAGATCGTCTATATATATATACGAGTATCGCAATCGTTGATAATTGGCACGCAAATTATCGAAGCGCTAAATGCGAGTGCAATACAAATGAAGTCGAAGTCGAAGACGACGACGACGACGACGACCTCGCGTATACATAATATCAGTGTAAATGATAAGTCTTGTGGCGAGTAGAGGAAGAGAAACCCTATTCGCTTGCATGCATTGACCGAAGGGCGATGTATCCCATTTCTCGTTGTCGTATTGCGTGCGTCTATACATAATATGCACTCGTTGCGATTATCGACCTTGCAATTTATGAATTTTTGCATTTGTTTCTGATTAACTTTCAGTTTGATGTGGATGCGTTAGACATAATTATTGGTAGTAATATTTTCGAAAAAATTGAATGTAGCATGCACATATTACGTATTATAATTATATCAAAATATTAATTTCTAAAGTATATTATTATTATATCACAGAAGGTAATTAATATGAGCAGAGAAAACGAGATTATATCAGACAAAACTTGTGGACTCTGACATTTATGCTTTCGTCCTTTATAAATATATGACAAATAAACTTTGATTAGTGAATCACAAGAAGTCTGAGCCATCTGGGAACGAATGAGTAAATCAGTACAATCTATAAAACGCTCGATAAAACGTTTAAGCACATTTCATACATCATTATGTAAATGTGGGAAAATTCTTTTCACCCAAATAAGATTTTCGTGAAACTCAATAAGACGATAATAATAAAAAAAAATTAATTTCTTAGACAATATTGACACAAACTTGCACATCGTTTATCCTCGCGAAAAAGAACCGCACGAAATGACACAGCACAACATACTAAGCATATCCTTATATTACTGCACTTGATCTTTCAGCAACAACACACACACACACAGGCACAGCAGCCGTATAGCAGCTATAGCAGCTTGCACGCGTTTAAAGTCCGTATGGCAATTTTGCCTCTTGCCAGCCGACAATTAACCGTAATCTTTTTCTCGCGCGAGAAGATGTGTATACTGTATAGCGCGTAAAATCCAAGAGCAACGCGGCGCAGATGCCCAAACGAAAAACAACGACGATCTTAGCTCCTTCGCTTTCGTTATTAAATGCACTTTTATGCGTATACATATAATGCTTTTTTTTTCATTTGCAGCTCTCGTGATGTCGTCGCTCGCGTAACTCCTTTTAGCACGGCAGTGATGATGGATTATTGCACCATGAAAATTCGAAACGACATTTTTATATTTTCCATTCTATTCGTATTTTTATCCAAATCTAATATAATGTATATCTCACATCACATTTCGATCCAGCATCGAGAGATGATTAATACCTCAAGAAGCTTAATTATCCTGTCACGATGAGCATTAGCATAATTAACTTATCGAACGATAAATAACATTATATACAAGTAAGAATCCGCGAGCTATATATATATAAAGTCACAGGCAACAATGGGGTTTCGCCTTTATTAAAAAAAAGGGGAGGTGGGGAATCACCAGTCATCGATCGCGCTACAGGAGGATTAATATCAGCTCGAGAACGCGAATATATATACGAAGCGCGCCTCGAGGGTTATCGTCGATGAGGTATCGTTCATACTTAATTAAAGTAATGCACGCGTGCTCGCGGACTCGAGAGAGAGCGCACGGGACATAAACATAATGTATTAAAATAGACGCCAACGCGTTGTATTTATATATATATGTATAACCGGCTTACGGAGAGTATACAACTGATATGTTATATTTATACCTGTGGATAATGCAGCAAGTGTTTATTTTAAATTGATGCAGATGTGTATTGTGTATACGTGGAGAACGAAAAATATTTAGATTTGCATTTTGTTTGTTTTGATGCTTAGATGAAAAATGTTGATTTTTATTATTTTCGTTTGCTATCGACCAATCGATCAATTTTAAAGATCTTGTAAGATCTATTAAACAATTGTTTAAGCTTTGCAAATATTTCACCAGTACTGTAACAATAATGATTTTCAAATGGATTGTAGATTATATGAAAGTGCATTACAAAATTGCATTCATAATATGTTTTTACGAACTCGTTTACGACTACGATCGATACTGGCACCAACAATTTCGTAAAAAAGCAACAAAGTTATATTTTTACAACTCTTTTCAAAGGCATTTACTTATTTTCATCGTCTTACTTACATGGCTCTCCGCGTTGCACGTGTGACCGTAAACATGAATAATTACTTTTTTCACGCTTGATTTTCTCCGCAGTGCTGTACAACGCATACTCGCCCATACATATTATTATTTTTTTTATTCACCGACAAAGTTTTCCTTCTCGACAATCGAACAAGCAACTATAAGATGCAAGTCTCGAAAGAGGAAAAAAAAAGAAGCGATGTCTGTGTGTGTATATATTGACACAGAAAACTAGAAGTCGTAAAGATGTTTGGAACGAGGATAGAAAGACACACACACACATGTATACAGGTTAACAATTGTACATCGACAGTGCGACTTGAAAGAAGAAGGTGAATATACGCGTATGCAATCGTTACCTTGTCCGCTAATATAAAGCTGCATATCAGCTTAAGGGTGCCGGCAAACTCAATTAGTCGCATTATTGGTATCGGATAATATGCAGCGAAGGGGGTTTCGTTCTCGCTTCTTCTTCTTCTTTTTCTCTCGCTCTCTCTCTCTCTCTCTCTCTCTCTCTCTCTCTCTCTCTCTCTCTCTCTCCTCCCCGCGAGGCATATTAGTAACAGAACCCGTACAAGGCATGCTTCGCGTTTGATATTACCAACCGCGAGAACTCGTGTGTGTGTATATATAATACCATCCTTCGTCGCTTTCTTATATATTCCATGCGTTTACAATAGATATGAAACCTTGCATATATCCGATGTGCACACACATGTTGTCTTCAACCCTCTTGTGGATTATATGTATCGATGAAGCTTTATTTTCTTTTGTCGCCGAAAAGTATAAGGGATGGATTATATTATATATGTGCAACGCGGGCGATTCGCGTCGCGACGAGTGAAGCCGCATATCTTTGCCGCGTGATATCGTATAGTTATAAGTGTGTTCGTGCCAGCGGCAATACGTCTTCCGAGATATAAGCTCATTGGTATTAATTGAATTGAAACTAGGTTTCGCGGTTCTCCCGCGGCTAATTCAATAAAAAAAAAACAAGTTTCCATTCGAATTCGAATTTCTTCGAGGGTCGCGAATGTTTCTTATTATAATTGAATTGAGTTGAAAGATAAAACAATAAGATTATGATCGGGATACACTTATTCATATAATGGATGAATCAGACACAGAGAGAGAGGAGAGGAGACAGCGTGGCGACGAGCAAGCAAACACGACAATGATGATTAGTCACAATACACAAACAGTGCAGCGCAGGAATATTTGAAAAGTAAACAAACTTCTGACTCCGCGCACGCGGGGGGGAATAATATTTATATATACTTTGTAATCACTGCCGGAGCAAACAAGTTTTTTTTTATACCTTGCAACATTTTTTTTTCTAACATTACTTTTCGCGCGGTGAAAAGATATACATCGTCCGGTGTATATACATATATACATTTTTTTTTTTATATTTGTGCACGAGAGGATACATATAATTGAATAGCCCTTAGACGGGGTCGTTAAGTACTTATCAATTACCATCAATTGCAGATAATAATTCTTCGGAGCAGACAGAGCAGAAAAACTCGAAGTCTCGATATATAATTCCTCGCCGCACTTTGGCATCGTAAACGCGTGCAAAGCTCTATAATGACATAATGCACGAGGTATATATTCTCTCTTCTCTCTCTCTCTCTCTCTCTCTCGGAAACAAAATCCTTTAGCAAAGTAGTGATTAACGAATCAGCTAGAAAAATAGTGTCATTTCAGCGCGTCGGCGCACAGCGAAATCTCCATCAAACTTTACTCGAGTCTGCTGCTCTCTTTCTCTCTCTTTCTCGTCGGAGCTATTAAAGGGCCGACCTATAAAATTCGTCTGCGGGGCCGCATTATACAGTTTCGAACTGCATGGCTGCGGTTATGGCTTCTCGACTCTGCGGCACAGGTGTCCGACTGCAATTTTCGTGAAGCAATTTTATGAGTATACGTGTGTGTGTGTATGTGTGTGTGATGATGATCGCTTGCATTGTCGATACATAAGGCCTTAGGGGTAAATGCTCCGACTTTATTTTTTACGATCGATTCACCGTCGGGATAAGGATGATGATGGCGCGCGAGTAGGTTGCAACGTCCAATGTTTCGTATATATATAACTGAGCTGAGAGCGATTCTTCGGGCTTTTGTTGTTTGTGCGGTATTAAGGAGGCGAACTAGTTTTTTTTTTGTGGGATCTCGGAGAGACTCTTTGCACATTCTCTTTTTCGGACGATTGTTCGCGATTTTATTTCTCAAGATTGTTTTCTTTAGAGGCTTTTGCGAAACGATGATTAAAAAATTGCGAACAGTTTCTCATGTTCGATCGGATATCGTGAATGAACTTTTAATTCGATGGTTTACTGAATAAGCATCAAAGTAATTCTGCTAATAAAAGTAAAAATTATTGAAAAAAAATCGTTAACATCATTTGTTTTCTCTAATAAATCCGGTAGATATCTCAAAAACTCAATTTGAATACGCAAAATATTCACCTAAAAATTCGATGTCATAACACGATGTCCAAAGGGCCCATGTAATCTCTAAACACAAAGCTGCAACACCTCAACTAATTCTCACACATAAAACTTGTCGCTCCGAAAACTTCCACGCGTATATATAACGCAACAACAAAAAAAAAAGAAAAGTAAAGAACAATCGCGATTATTACGGTAATCAGCTTATGCATAACGAAAGCCTACAAACGCAAACGTAATTGTTATACATTAGTCATCAAACCCGTGTACATCGCGCGCATTGATAAATTCCTCATTTACTCGCCCGAATGACCTCGCGAGCATACACGTGATTCGAGGCGTGTGTGCAAAAAGGCGTATATAATAAAAACATACAAAATACGAGCGCACCGTATATATATACACATATATGAACCGGTTCATTTACGGTCATGAAGATCCGCGCGTAAAACAGTCGAAAATGCAAGAGAGAGAGAGAGCCACGAATCATACGTTACTTACATGCCTCGTGCATCATCCGTGCGCGGATTCTCGATCTATAATTACGCAAATTTTTCGAGCTCGTAAGAAAAAAGAATTTTTTCTTTTTCATGAGCATAAAAAAAAAATGCTTTTTGTGGTCGTGTGCAGCGTGCGCTTTTGATTAACGGCTTTGAGTTGAATCACCACGATGGAATTTTTCGAGAAAAAAAATGAAAGCTCAAGTTCAATGGCTGCTTATTTTAAAATCAAATTTCCATTTTACACTCTATAATAAGTAATATTTTTTATTCAAGATGATCATCTTCGTGATCCTCGATACTAAACACATCACAGTACCGTTCACCAAAAAAAAAAGAAGAAACTCTTTGGTCAACGATAAAAAAAAAAGAAGAATAGAAGCTATATCTCGCCATTCAAATTCAATCTCACCGCCAACAAAAGCCTCGGAAGAGAAAAGAAAAGAAAGTCAAAAAAGGGGGTCTAACATAAAGATGACGCCTCTTCTCTGCCAATGATTGCAGAATGGCCTGCAGCGAGAGCATATAGCAGTAGGAGGAGTCGCGTATATAATACGAAAGAGAGAGAGAGAAAGAGAAGGCGTCCAATCGCGCAGGCGCTCTCTCACGATACTTTTTTATTGAAGCATCTCGTGTGTGTGCGGCCCGAAGGCGCGCGATATCAAAAATGCCGATCTCGAGAGAAATTGGCATTCAACAGCGATTGGACGAAATTCAGTATATAGAAGATGGACGACATTGTATATGCGTATAAAAATCATGCTAAACGTAAAATCGCACACTAAAATTTATAAAGTTTAAACAAAAAATTTTTAATCCAAATAATCGCACAAACGAAAACACGGAAGTGAACGAAACATTCTACATAAGAAAAAAAGAGGGAAAAAAGACGTTAAGTACATGCAAGAGAACATCGTGGTCGTGGTCGTCGTCGTCTAGTCTGGAATTCTCGTGGAAGATGCGCAGCAGCAGCAGCAGCAGCAGCAGCATCGTCATAACAGAGGTGTAATAATAGAGCGAAATATGTATAATGTGGCATGAGTATATGCGCGGTTGTGGCGCCGCTGGGGCTGCTCAGCCGCATGCTGCTGTTGGAAAATGCACATCGCGCGCGCGGCGGTAGCATCACATATACGAACGATTAGCGTCAAAAGCATAATCTATACATGGAGAAGCTCTGCCTAGGTTAAATTCTCTTCGCCTATATAGTATACTCTTCGGACTATATATCGCGATCTTTGTTGCCGGCATCGTGTATTAGTTTATTTGTCGACTTAAAATAGATAAGAGAAATGTTTTGAGATACAAAGGGTTGCAGTTTTTGATGAGAAAAATTTGTCGATGGACAGAATTCTTTTTTTTCGTCGACGACGATGTGCATACATATACGACGACGAAAAAAAAAAGGGTCAAACATAGTCTTTATCTTATGGTGGCTGCGTGGCGGGTACTTTCTCGCGAATACATATGACGAATAAAGAAGGTATATACGCGCAGTGTGCGGATGGAAGAAGACGAAGAAGGAGAGAAAGCAGAGGAGAGAGAGAGAGAGAGAGAGAGAGAACGCAACGATAAGTACATAGGAGGAGACGTTTATATACCCCAGCGATGTCCATAACGCCTCGAGTTACGAGACGCCTTTACGAGCCACACAGATAAAGATCCGGACGCTTTCGCGTGCGCGCTGCTGACTCTCCGAAATATCTCTCACTCCTCTCTCTCTACTCTTTCTCTCTCTCTCTCTCTCTCTCTCTCTCTCTCTCTCCGCCCCCAAAACGGACATTCCTCGCACGCGATATTGTTCCTTCGGCTTAATGGAAGCTTTCGAATCGCGCGCAAACACTTTTAAAACCTTCTTCTTCTTCTTCCCTTGTGCACATCTTCTTTCTTTCTTTCTTCCTTTCGAGAGGACGACGATGACTTTTTGCTCTCTTTCGTCACACGCACATACACACACGCATAAGCCTATCTCATTTTATGCGCGTACGTGCAGCATATATAACCCAACGAGAGAATACATTTCGCGTGTCTTACAATGTACGATGATGTATTTGTCGTGAGCGAGCGAGAGAGCAAGCGGACGAAGATAAATGTAATTGAACGTGACTTTCAGGAGGTGCTCATGTGAATTCGTATGTGTGATTTAAATTTAAAAAAAAAAGTCATTTCGAAGATTATTGGAAGTGAGATTTTTTTTTGGATAGATTCTGTCATGAAATATGAGGAAAATTTCCACATATATACACACTTTCACTTGGTGAAAACTCAATTTCATTGCGCAAAATACATCGCAATTAGACTCACGTAGCTTCGATAACGAATTCTCGGTAGAAAAAAAAAACTTTTCCTTTTTATTTCACACTCGAAGCCACGCCTACACGTACATATATATTATACATTCACACATGCAGCAGCATCATCTGCGCAAGTCGCGTAAACGTCATTATAACACGCGACAAAGTTGAGGCGGATGACGGGTCCACCTAATTAACCAACTGAATAGAATCCAATTTGCGCTTTTGCCATTAAATGATATTTTGCTTATACTTCTTCCTCTCTTGGCGCCTCGCTTATAATAAATGACAATAAAACAAACGTCGCCATAACTCACGCGAGAGCCTCTCTGCCTTACTACATGCGCGCGTATATATACGACAAAAGCTGTCGTCTCTCTCTCTCTCTTTCCGCGTTTAGCGCCGCGAGAATTTTTCCAAGTCGATGCGCACGATGGCATGTCTTTCATGTATTATTAAGCAGATGCTTTAAAGAAGTTTCTTTTCGGATGATTTGCCGAACAACAGTGGTAGAAAGTATCAACTATAAATAGCGTGGTAGCTGAAGACAAAAAAAAAACGAATACGATGTGTTGATGATATATTCCTTAGGTCTCGGGTGAAAGTCAAGAAATCTTTTTTTTTTCTTGTCGTATGCACGAAAACACAACGATATTACATATAGCATTGGTAAAATGTGTCATTTCCATATATAGAGAAAAAAAAAGAAGTATAAATTTTCGTTGCAGCAATAACGCAAAACTTTAATGGCATCGTATAAACCACTACTTGCGAGCGCGAGGCGAGCGTTTCATTGAGTTGCATATGGCCAATTCCACAAAAAAACTGACATAACTTCGTTCGGGTTTTGGCAAATTAAAAACTCGGGAGTACGCTTGAAATTATTATATTTTCTCAATCTACAACACTAATAGAACCTAAAAACACTAGTGCCCCACGCCGCGTAATCTTGTGACACCATTTTTTTTGGACTTAGAAGTCTTGAAACGGTCAAAAAATAATACACTAAATTCCATAATTTTTTGGAATTTAACAAAAAATAAAAAAAAATAACGTTAATCTGACTTCAGAATCGAATTCTACGCCTCAAAATACATCGGAACCCATTTTTATTTTCTACTCAAAATTCCGACGCTTTTATAGCTTTTTAAAACTACAACAATGCATAAAAAGTAATAAAAAAAAACTAATAAAATGGCAAATCTGGCACGTTCAATAAATGTTGTGTGTTTTCAGAGCTCTACAAGCGTCGAAATTTCGAGTAGAAAAAAAAATAAAACATGGTTTCCGGCGTATTTTGAGCCGGGGAATTCGATTCTGAAGTCCAATTAACGCTATCATTTTGCGTTTCTTATTA
>JAWWMK010028146.1:0-11165 GCA_035047105.1 Galeopsomyia nigrocyanea
TGATTATTAAAGCCATATTCTGCTCATTTAATCTTCCATTTTAGTATTTTTCTGATATTGAATCTAAAATACTGCATAAAAAACGCATGTTTATTTTCATTCAGTTGTGAGGTTAAGCGCAATTTAGATTACCGTACAGCCTATACACAACGGACTTCTTCTTCTTCTTCTTGTAATATTGGCAATAACTTATCCGGCCATCAACAGCTTATGCGCATGCGCTCTGGACGCATGCAGACGTAGTAAATTTAAACTCTTGAAAAGAGGCGATGGTGATTTTTCTATCTGAAAATAAAAAAGATGTCTCCATGCACCTGAGATAGGTGGATGGAGACATCATTAGGAAGGGTGGTTTGAACCCTATTTGTGGGGGTATAAACATTTATAGAGAAACAATTTTTTATTAATTTATTTTTTTTCACTGTATTAGAATTAGCACGAGCGATATATGTTAGACGTAGAGATCGCTGTCATAAAAGAAATCGAGGAGGTCCTCGTATATATCAGTTCTAGAGAGTTGCAGTAGAGAAGCAATTTCATATGGGGGAGAATGTTTGTGTTTGCCGAGAGATCTCAGGAGGTGAGATCTCTGGGTAGAGAAGCGTGGACAGGACCAGAGGACATGATCTAAGTCCTCTTGGAGATCGCCACAAGAGCATTGGGGTAATTTATCTAGGTTTTTGCGAAAGCGGCTATAAGCAAGATTATAGTGGTTGCTACAAATGCGGTTAATCATTACAATACTAGGGCGGGGGAGGTCTAGTGAGTGAAACCAAGGCTTTTTGGAGGGAGAATAGCAGTAGTTAATGTAAAAGCAGCAAGTATCTGTGCGATAGTCGCGTAGGAATTGGTTTAGTTCGGAGTTGATAAGAGAGGACGTTAGGGGATGAAAAGCGGAAAATGGTAGTGGCATGTCGAGGGGGTTTCCGTTTTTTATGGCGTCTTTGGCGAGTTGGTCTGCCTTTTCGTTTCATGGAATGCCCAAGTGGCTTGGGATCCACGCGAAGATTAAGGACGATTTCTTGCGCGAGCCACAAAAAAGTCGCAGTCAGTGTCGGCGCGTGCGTGAGTTCAGCAGGCCGCAAGTTCCTCTTCCCGGAGCGAAATCGATCCGGGAATAACGTATGTACTTTCGGCTAAGGGAGCAAGAAAAGACCAATTTATCGCGACGCAACTTACGAATGGATTGGAATTATTTGACCAAATTTTTTTTGTTTAAACAGAAGGATTTGATCTCAGTTTTCTATTGGTAACCTTAAAATAACGGTAGACTCGATGTTTAAAGAGCTATTTTGATTTAAATAGGGACTCTATTTTTTCAATATATCAGAAAAAGTACGGATAACTGTCGGACAAAGGCTCATGGAGCAGAATCCGTCGAGGCTGATTTCTATACAAAAAAAAGGCCACTGATCAAGTTTGAGCCAAAATCCATGACCCGGGGCCTGTGGTCTCTCTTTATATATAAGTCAAGCCAATAGGCCTTTATCAACACTAGAAAAGAAAACAATATATGAAAAATTCGTTATGGCGTAGGAAAATAGGGAAACCGCTTTTCGAAAGTTCTGGGTTGAGCGCAGTGAATATTCTATTGGAATAATTTTGAAACTATGTCAGCATCTCAAAGTTCAATACATTGTCTGCACTACTGACGAGATGTGTAATCAATCTATAAAGCAAAAATTCTACTGCTATATGGTAATCGAAGAAAAAAGTGCGCGCAACGGATTCAAATATCCAGCAAAACAGCGCGAACACGCAACCACGTGACAAAGATGCACCGAGGCAAAGCACTTAATTCGGGCGTACATATTTATCCAGGCACAGCAGCATCGCGTTTCGTCGGTAGACGGTACACGAGCGAGCAGGTATAGGTATTAATATCATGATTTAAATCCACAGAGAGTTTACTGAAATTGACTACATGCTTTGCATATTACGTTAGCGTTAATTTAGGTGAGTTACTGTAAAATTATAATTGTACTGCGAACGTTTATGTAATTTATCATGTTTATAAAACAGAACAACTTTCATGTATGTTTTATAGCTACCTGAAGAGGAGACAATTTTTGTCTCGAAACGTCGACTAATAAAGTATCATGTGCTCCAATTGAGTAGAAGAGTTAATTCTCCATCCTTTCTCACAAATTCATCACTTCGGAGCATCCCGAAAGGGAACACCAACATAGCGTAAAAAAATATAGTATCGCAATGGTTCGTTGGTGTTCGAGCCGATCGTGGGACAAAAAGAAATTAAAGGGGACTGACGACAAGTGCGTCGTAGGCGTGTGCGGCGTTGCCACTTGCCCGTGTTTGAATTTTTGAAAGAGAATTTTCGAGCTGGATTCTATAGCAAGTCTATCCGGAACAATGTCAAATGACAAGCATTATTTTCCAAAAGCAGCAATGTGACTTTTTATCAGTAAACGGAAATACCGAATGCTTTTGTTTCAATGTAGCGCGTGTGTATTTGCTAAGATGGTGGGTTTTTCTAAAACTAGTGAAATTAATTTTTGTTATCAATGTAAACAACCTTCAAAGCCTATTTTCACATAAAATAAACTTCATTTACATGAAGCACGCGTAGGAATATAACCGGGAACATAGCAATGTCAACGTCATAAAAAAACACCTGTATAAACATCGAGCGGAATAAGGCATATTTTAAAGAAGTGAAAAATAAAACGTCAAAGTCGATTACTCAACTTTTAATTGTAGCTTAATAATTATTTTTTTTATTCACAATAATCGATAAATACACCCAGGAAAAATTTAGAAGAAAATAATATTGGCACTTTAGGATAAACAAGTCCTAAAAGTTGAAGCAAGGGGTTGTTATTAGTATCTCCAATAATATTACCTCACCCTATTATTAAACAGTAATCTGTGTAGATATTTTCAATAATAAATTTATCTAATTAAATTTGATAAATAATTTTCTAATTTTAATACTACTGAATTACTGTCGTGGTTTTCCCTGTCTCTTCTCGTTTATCTACTGCCAGATTATATACATACATTATCTTGCTACTAACCAAATAAAGTTCGATGAAAAATAGAGTATATAAACGGCGTCTTTACTCACGATGAAGCATTAGATTTTGAGTAAGTTGAAAGTAGACTTCACTGGAACGAGAAATTTATAGCGTAAGTTTACAATAATATTCAAAAAAATACTTATTTTATTGCACAGTAAAACAATTCACTTTGCTAACCGTAGATTTATTTGGAACTATACTTTCCGTGTATAAAAAAGTTTAAAAGCAACTACTCTTCCATATCATTGTATAAATTAGAATTAATTACAAATAAAAAATCCGTCATTAGATAAATTTCAAAGCCTTTGAAGAACATTTATTACGTACATCATATTAGCTTCAAAGTCATTCATCAATTGTTAATAGACGTTATTAGAATCACCTTTCTTTTGTGTGTGATAATACTGGATGACCTATTGTTATTTTCCTCAGAATACCTCAAGCGCTATTCAGGCTCGAATTTTGAGGGGTAAAAATGCAAAAATCTTATTAAAAAACGATAACAAATATTCATTCAATTCCTTCCGTCGTAATGTCGCTAGCAGCAAACGAAGTGTAAACAGCTATCATTCGTATCGTTAGTAGATCTCCACACCATTTTCTTTTTACTCTAAAATGCGTAGCTTTAAGTCATAGAGTCGTAGAAGATATTATCGAACAAAATATTATCGAAGACCACAACAAAATATATAAAAATCTTTTTTCAGTTCCCAGCATGAAATTCCTTAATCTGAGTTTCGTTGTACTTGCAATATGCTTGTTTGACAACGCTATGTGCGACAAGTGTTGTATGGCTACTACAATTTATTATGAAGTAGCGGAAGGTCGCGCATGCTCAGGCGTCCCACGTGGTCGTCCAACAACATATATTGGCCAAAGTAACTTATGTTATATCCACGTTTGCAACGACGGCCAAGCGCTTGACACTTCTTTCTGCGGCAGAGGATCCTGTGATAGTTCCGGCTGTAATTGCGAGGGCGGGTGCAAAGGAGACAATGATAATCCTCTGAGCGCTTTTACGAATCGTCATGGAAGTCTGATAACTAAAGCTGTTATTGGAGAGTCGGACTAGTAAAACACAATCATAACAAATTATGGAACTTCGAAAACAAAAATGTAGATTTGTTATTAAACATCCAGTACTGTAATAAATTACATCGAAATGAATAAAAGAAAGACATATTTATCGCAACACAACTTACGAATGGATTGGAATTTTTTGACCAAACATTTTTTTGAAACAGAAGGGTATCCCAGTTTTCTATTGGTAACCTTAAAATAGCGGTAGACTCAATGTTTAAAGAGCTATTTTGATTTAAATATGGACTCTATTTTTCAATATATCAGAAATAAGTGCGGATAACTATCGGACAAAGGCCCATGGGGCAGAATCCTTCGAGGGACTTTGATTTCTATACAAAAAAAAGGCCACTGATGATCGAGTTTGAGCCAAAATCCATGACCCGGGGCCTGCGGTCTCTCTTTATGTATAAGTCAAGCCAATAGGCCTTCGTCAACACTAGAAAAGAAAACAATTATAAATAAAAAATTCGTTATGCTGTCGGAAAATAGGAAAACCGCTTTTCGAAAGTTCTGGGTTAAGAGCGCAGTGAATTATTCTATTGGAATAATTTTGAAGCTATATCAGCATCTCAAAGTTCAATACATTGTCTGCACTACTGACGAGATATGTAATCAATCTATAAAGCCAAAATTCTTCTGCTATATGGAAATCGAAGAAAAAAGTGCGCGAAACGCATTCAAATGTCAGCAAAACAGCGAACACGCGACCACGTGACAAAGATGCACCGCGGCAGAGCACTTAAATCGGGTGTTACATATTTATCCAGGCACAGCAGCATCGCGTTTCGTCGGTAGACGGTAACACGAGCGAGCAGGTATATCGTCGGCTTGTATAGATACTATACCGTCGCTTCTGTCAACCAAATTGCAAAATCGCTCGTTGCAGCTGCGCGCGCATTTTGCTACCAAAGTGGTTGCGCGCAAGAACCACTCAATTTGTCCATTTCGTTTTTCTACTTTTATTTTTATGTTCTTATTATCTCATAATGGGCAAAAATGGAACTGAATATACGATGCGGAAATTTGTTGATGAAAATTACTTGCGTTGATTTTCTCTGGATCAAAGATTATTTTTGAAATCGTTGCCGCTTCCTTCATGAGATCAATAGAGAGGTTGTTCCCTCTTCCGTTGTCGCCATCCAAAATGACTGCTCGATGTAAATTCACGTCTACATTGAGCTTTTGCACGAGAAGAGATGCCCAGCTGCATGCACACATCGTGAATTGATGAAAGAGAATCGGAAAGAGTACGAAATACATCTTGCGCACTTTGAAAAGTGAGTACGTGTGCTTTCTGCGTGGTCTGACGACAGGCGGTAAGCTATTTGCAGCGTAAGGCAGCGCAGTATTGAATTTTTGATGTGCAAAAAATCGATCGCGAAGTAACGTATATTGATTTTGTTTTTACAACCCTACCGTTCCCGAGTTGCTATTTTCTAGCATTATTTTCAACTCAATTTTTAACATGACAAAAAAAATCGAACAGAAACTTTCCCATTAGGCGGCCGTATAAAGAATGCTCGAATTGACCATGAACTAAAAATGTGAATTCGCTTATATATAATCGCTAAAATTTATTCAGTTTCAGCTCCATATTTCATTTATGTATTTTTTTTTATCTTGGACAATATTTATTACACGTGAAGATACTACTGAAACTACATTATCATGCCCAAGCCAACCCAATGATGAGAAATTGAAAGTTTTGAAAATTTGTTTTGAACGGGTTTTACAGTTATTTTTGACTAAAGTGAATTGTTACTCAAATGTGGTTAAGTGATATGCCTCGATGAATAAGCTCTGCACTTGAACTACGCATGCACTATCTGCACCTGCAAAAAAGAATACAACAATTATCGCATTACCACTTTATTCCGCATTGCCAAGGTTATTAGAAATTGCGAAATCGTGCAGTTTCACATCAAGTATCTCGACTCAGAAAAACAAATCGCTGTTAGTCTCTCGCGCATCTTTTAATTCCCATAGATTTTTCCTCTTTCAAACCGATTACGAAATCCAATTGCTATGCAAACATATCATCACCTGTTCGGCGTAGTAGCGCTTCTTTTGTTCTGCACAATATTCATTTAACGTAGAGAACATTCAACACTTTTACTCGCTGAAGGAAAGAATAACATTATACAACGGAATTTCTAAGTTTAGAGCATGATTTGTTAGTACGGTACGAGGTGTGCGTAAATGAGTCACATTTTATTCACCATGGCCTTATTACTTACTTGTCTAGTTCCCATGAGAAGACTTTGCAAAGTGGTTGCGTTATATTCACAGCCTTTTTTATAAATTATGTTTCGACAGTTCTATGATGTAAGGAGTAATCCAAGCAAAAATAAAGTTGTAGATAAATCGTACTTACTGTATATCTATCCGAATACTTAATTTTTTAGATAAGTAATCTTATTTGAATAATTTTAAATTGAAAAGAAAAAGAAAAAGCTTCTGCGCATTTGCTAACAAAAAGTATAAATAGTCAATAAAGAACTGTATGTACATACCTGTAGATTACTAATTTTTCAATATCCCTGAAAAATGATTAAAAAAAGAATCTTAAATGCGACCTTCGAGTATATCCGCGGCGGATTCTCGTTGACATGACGTTCATCGAAATTGAAAAAAATCGTGAGATAAAATTGAATGAACTACTATGCCAAGCCTCCAAAGATGATGATTATATCCGGAAGTCAGGCGGATACTGCTTCACGTTACCATATTTGCTGAAGTTTCGTTAGTCTTTTCAGCGATTGCAAATTTTCAATCTGTGGATAAGTTTTGGTTACGAGCATCTCGTATCAGTCGACAGAAGCTTTTGTCCCTACAGGCGCAGAAAACAAACTGATCGGAAGATATGGCTGTTACATTCGCGAACCCCCCGCAAGCTCGCGTCCATGAATTCTTGACGAGCTTTACTACGAAAGCTCATGAAGATTGCACTTGTTTTCTCGGTGAGCAAAATTGTCTTCTTTTGTAGACATTTCGTCTATGCAAAATTGCGCTTATTTTCTTGCTGCTCGCGTCTCGGTAAGAAAATTATATCGTGGACAGTGCTCGCGGGTCTTTGTCTATGTATACACAATACCGGCAATTTTTTCCAATTATACTACGAAGAAGGAGAGGACAATGTTCTACGAAACCTATCAATTATTACGTGGTCGGCACATCTCCGTGCTTCTCTTTTTCGGATTTCTTTTTCGCGGACAGGCGCGCAATGTTTTGTTTATTGCTATCGATCAATTGATTTTTATAAGACACAATGTGTATGTACAGACGAAGCTCCTCGACAAAGTTTTTTTCTTCCGTGGTATATTCTCCCTTGGTCTCTAGAAACACTGTGCAAAGCAAATAAAACTCGTCGAAACCAGATATTTTTTCGTATAGACGATTTGTCGATCAATAGCGTAAAGCTTGAGCTATCGCGAGTACAGCAATTTTTTTCGTTTTACTCGAACTACGAGCTTGCAAGCTCTGTAATCACAAAGAAATATTGTCAATTGAAATATAATTACGTTAGGCTCATTAATGATACATTCTCCGAATAAAATGACTTGTCTGCAAATAATGAGATCCTCTATTAATTGTTAGTCGATTCTTTGTGTTATTACTAGAAGAACAAAATAAAAGAGTCTCGCAATTATTTTGAAATGAAAATGCTTTAAAAGCCAAGAGAATTGTTGTCCATCTAAAAGGACTACTTTTACACTGAAAAAAATGGTCTTATAAAAAGAGGACAGTGATCTTGAATATCCTCTTGTAATAAGAAAATGTCCGCTTGTAACAAAAACTAATATAAACGATTTTTCAGATAATACTGTATAATCGGTGAATGAAAAAGAAAGCTAACGATACTTAGAAGAAAGGTCTTCTTGATATAAGTATAAAATCTTGTTGAGGTAATCCTCTTGGACCTAGGGGATCCTTCCGGCCAAGGTGGAAATCTTCTTCTAATGAGACTGTTTGTTTAAGTGAATGAAAAAAAAGTTGAGTCACAACAACTTACCTCAAAAATTTGAGTAACAATAAGAGCTTGCAAGTGGTTGTGAAGCCTTAATAATCAACTACTCGTAGCTTAATTGATTTCTTACGAGAGTGCTTGGTCTGCCAGCTGGCAATCAATTCGACGCTTATACTTCTCGGACAAAATCGCTGTCTAAAATTCTTGCAAGAGATGTCAATCCGCTGCATTAGGCTCGCTTGTATTCAGATTATTATCTATATGCTTCGAAATGATCCCTCGCGCGTGATGTCTAATTCGTGCTTTTTGAGGATATAAAATCGGCTAGATTCGAATTTCCATGCCGCAAAATCAAAGAAAGCAACGCAAATTGCTTCACCAGACATATAAAGCGAACTGTGCTCTCTCAAATGTGTCGCCTTGTGCGAAAGAAAACAATTTACTTTGATGTTGAAACGGTAATTATTTCATTTGAAACTAACTTACGCGTATTGTAATGGTTAGTAAAACATCGATGTAGACGAAAACAAGAGGCACGGATCCAACAATTGACTACCGTGAACTTTCAATTCCACCGAAACTGGTAAGATAATCCGCAAAAATATGGAGTTACGTATTCGATTTGAACATCATCTCTTATTGCCGCAAGTTGAATTGGAAGAAGAATTGGAACTAATATTGCGTGGATGCCCATGGCGAACTGCGAGGTGAAGCTCCCAGCGACAGATCCGCGACTCAAACTGCGCACTCGCGGCGACGCTCTTTGCTAATTCAGCGAGATTCGCAGAAGCTCCTTGTCTGGCGATTCAATTATTCATCCGCCCAGCCTGTCCCGTCTAGGCGCAAGAAGCCGCAGTACTGTTCAGCTGGTTCTACGATCATGACAGAGAGTAAGAGCTGCAAGCTCAACATACACAATCGGAAACTTTATTACAAAGTTTGACGTTGATTTTTGTTGTTGTAAAGTTAGCTCCTTAAAAATCAAAGAAGCAAAGGAATCCGAGAATGAGTTGAGTTTCGATCAGATCACTTCGATGTTCTTACGCCACATGCGAATTCACGGATTACTTCCCATGGAAGGAAGACGCTTCGACTATTTGCCTACCCGAGGCTTACTCTGCTACTTCATCTGTTCCAGCTTCATCAATTGGTCCATGCTCATCTGTTACTGCGTTAGAATGGTATTTTTCGATTATTACACCTATACTATTAATTTATCGTATATACACATGTACATACTTACATACTTTTCGATGCTGCATGTAAATTGTTTATAGTCTTAGTAATAATCAATCGAACTCGCAAACTCCTGAAAAATAAAAATAGAGCGAAATTTTTTTTAGTGTTTTCAGCAAAATCTAACTGTGGACGCGATATGCGAGACGGTGTTTGTGATCGGTTTCAACGTTCGGTTTTACCTGATGATAGGACGTCGTCACGAGTACGCCGAGTTGATCGACGAGTGCCGTTCGATTTGGAGCGAATGCCGCGACGTGCGCGAGCGCATCTCGATCGTCGAGTTCGCTCGGAAAGTGCAATTTTTGTTTTTCTTCTTCATCTGTAGCAGCGTCGGCATTGTATGTTTGTACGTAGTCACCGCTCTCAACGCGAGAATAACTACGGACGAGCCTAACGGCACCGAGCGACGAATTTTGCCATTTAAGTAAGTGTATGTGTAGGTTAAAGAAGAAGAAGAAGAAATTATCGCATTTATACTTTGTCATAATTGTTTTATACACGTTCGAGATGGTACATTGACAATCCAGAAGACTATTGGCCTGGTTACACGGCGACTTTTATCATCCAGACGATAGTTGTATGCAACGCATGTTCATACACGACAATCGTGGATTCGTCAATTCCTCTATTGATCATGATTTGCTGTGGATTTCTACATAACGTGAGCGATCGCTTTTACGAAGCCAGTGGTGAGAATTACAGAGGAAGCTTTGACGACGATCAATCGTTTCTTCTCGACTGTTCCAGCTTGCATCGGAGGATTCTCAAGTAAGTTCGTTTTTTTTTTCTAACATTCAATCTAGCTTATAATTATGCTTACGTATTTTGTTGTAGCTTATGCTTAAGGCTGGAAATATGCGCTAGGAACATATTTTTCGTGCAAATTCTCTGCACCGGTTACAACATTTCGCTGCTTGCCATCAAACTTGCAGGTGTAAGCATACATATATGAGAAATTCCATAAAAAAAAGAAGATTAACAACTCGGCGCCGTTTGGGAATATTTTTAAAATGGGTGCACGCTCTCTTGCTCGAGCCGTTTTTACATAGTATTTGACATATAAAGTATCGGATCAAATTTGGGCCCATCGCGACAAATGCTTGTAACAAACTTTTTTTCGCTCACATGAAATTCTAAAAATAATCGAAAAAAAAAGAACGTAATTTTTCATGATTTTTTGAACGTGCCAGATTTGTAATTTCATTAGTTTTTGGGCTCTCGTTCTCGGTTCACTCATTTTTTGTAAAGTGAAGCCACATAGGTGAGGAGCCCTTTAGATTTGACCTACAATGCTACGAATCACTTTTCCATATAATTGGGCATTGAGTTCTATAAGACAAAAGATGAATTTCTAAACCAATCATACGTCTCCAACTGCCTCCTAATCAGGTTCCGCCGGTGCACCACCCAATATCAAATAGGCCTCTAACGCCCTCTATCTTGGCCCAGTCAACTGCTATCATCAATTTTATCATTTCTACCGTCTACATAGTATAATGAAGGAACCTTTTTCATTTCCACATCGATAGAGAATTCCCTCCAAATTATGTGACCATTTATGTTAGGGTATTTTGATGAAAATCAGTAAACTTGACCTATCAAGCCCCATATCTATGGTCTAACCACCCACAACCATTAAATAAATCATATCAACGTCTTCTTTAGCATATAATTAAGGACCTTTTTCATTTCCACATCGATAGAGAATTACCCCCAAATTATATAACCATTTATGTTAGGGTATTTTTATGAAAATCAGTCAACTTGACCTATCAAGCCCCATATCTATGGTCTAACCACCCACAACCATTAAATAAATCATATCAACGTCTTCTTTA
>JAWWMK010028157.1:0-14985 GCA_035047105.1 Galeopsomyia nigrocyanea
AGTCAAATCCTCCAGATATAGTGGGTTGGTAGCACCTTCGGCATACTTGCCTCGGCCGCTACCGCGGCCACGAATAATATGAAAAAATGCCTGTTCGCATTGGCATCCGAGTTCGTACTCGCAAATGTGCTGCATGATTGAATTTATATTATGTTTCTGGCGGCGTACAAATCTTTATTTCGGTTGCGGATTTAGAAAATCAATAATTTCCTTTTAAGCAGGCAGCAATTTGTGACAAAGAGCCCTGAAATTTATGATTTTAAGACGAAAGAAAATCGTCAACCAAGCGTTCATTCTTTGAACTATTTTCGAGTAAAAATTAAATGTTCGCTTTATGTCATGTTGCCGTCTGCTTTTACATTTGTATTTCAAAATAAAATAAAATTTGCTTAATTGCTAAATTAATAAAAATTACGTCACTCTATTCTCAACACTATTCGAATTTGTAGGTTTTTGATACCAATTTGTTGTAATTTGGTTATTTTGTTTGATCAAAGTCAAATCTAAAAAGTTGATATGATTATTGTTTTCAATTTCATGTGTGAATTGTAAACGTGAATCGTAATTATTAAAGATTTGTAAAACATTTGTGAGATCATCTCGTTTTATGCATAAAATAGTATCATCAACATAGCGAAAATAAAACGGAATATTGCAATTGATTACTAGCACAGTGTACAAAATCTCATGTACTGACCAACAATGTAGGGCTAATAACGTAGGACAGTCAAAAAGGCCACTATGGAAAAGGATGAATGAACATGCAAGCCGTAGTTCGATGCACACAAAAGTTCGATTTTAAAAATGTTACGGTTTTAGATAGAGAGCCAAATTATACAAAGCGCAAATTTTCAGGAATGTTACATATAGTTTCTACTGATGGACATTTAAATAAAAGGAAAGATACTCAACGTTTAAGTGTAATTTACAAAGATCTTTTTAAAGAATTTCCCGAATAACCGCCGAAAAAAGTTTTCTAAAATAAGCATAGTTTCGTCCCCACCTTTGCGCTATCGTTCGAGAGTATAAATAATATATTTGTGTTAAATTTCGTTAAAGCTACGCTATGTAGGTACTTAATGTATGGATGTACTTCGAGCTGCAGCCCCGCTCTGCTGCATAGAAATCGTATTAAATTTAGTTTGATTGTACCATGATTGTGCGAAAACGGATTGAGATATGTTCCTGGGTTACTTGTTTTCTATAAAATAAATGATTGTTTTTCAATTTTCATGGAATTCATTTTATTATCAAGACAATCAATTATAATATTATTTGATTTGCAAGAAGTTTCTCGTAAATGCTTAATATTACACAACAAGAAGATTTCCTCTTGTTACAAGAGGATTGTTTTCTGAGTGTAGATAAAATCAGGATAAGACAAATCAAAAATATTTTTTGTGACGTGCGAATTTTCACATAATCTTGATGTGAAAAGTGACTGTATGTTATATTTATTCATTTCGGTTTTCATGTGCTTAATCTTTTTTCTTTTTGTTTTTTATATTGGAAAATTCATAATACCTGTGCTTTAAACATTTAAAAAAGTTGATATATCTGTTTGATATCACAAGCGTGTTCGGTCCACATTGACGTCCCGTGCAGTCGAAACAAAGAATTTTTTTTTTGATTGAAACGTCAAACACGAAGGGAAGTTGGGTAAAATATTTGATCAAGGCCATAATGCAAACTTGAAATTGCTCCTTTTGTTTGTTTCTCTTCGGTGATTGCAATCATGCCACGGAGAAAATACAATTGATCAGTTGACGAATATGACATTTCGATCAACGAGCTTTTTGTTGGCTGATACATCCAACATACTTCTATCGGTTAAACTACCCTTGAACCACGAAAAAATTTTATCGCCTTCGGCTCGTGCTGCAAACTCGCGTTTTGAAACAACATTTGTTGTTTTATACACTTCTGCGGGTTGTACAGATTCTAGTCTATTCTAGTTGTAACTGCATAATAATATATTTATTGGCGAAAAATAAATAGATAAAAGCGTCAAAAAACGTACTATTCCGAGTACGTGGCAATTTGAACTGATTGTTCATAAAGTAAAAGAAACTACACACATCTTTAACTAAAACACGATATTTCGCTAAAAAACTGTGATAACATAGAAGAATCTTTTGAAAAATTAATTGTATAAAAAAATTTTGATTTGATTCTTCAAGTGGCGAGTATGCTCTCGAGCCATTATTGAAATTTCAAATGCAAATCGTAGTTTTTCATTGTCAGTCGTATTGATGGTTGAGAACATTGTTTTTCCCATGCAACATTTCACAATTCAGAAGTAATTAATCATCGCAAAGAAGTACAGAGATTTATGTAAATTCCTTACACTAATGAAGATCACTACAATTTAATTATTTCACGAGAATCTCGAGCAATTATTCAGAAAGATCTTTATGTTTCGAGATGCTTGTTAGGCGGAACGATTCATGGGAATTATTTAGAAAAATTGTCTTTATGTCATGACTTTGTATAAAAATAAGTATACCGATGAGGGAAATGTCGATATTTCAGGCATTGTTAATAATAATAAATTAAGCCTGAATAAAAATGATAGTCGTGGCCGTGAGGTCCTCTAAAAGACGAGTAGTCATGGAAACAGTCATTGGAAAGTAGCTTCATTTTAGAAATACATACATACGATGTTTCATTTCGATAAATATTCGTTTCCGGGCGCAATATGTGGGCTTTATACCTTCTTGAAAAACGTCTTGACCGTGACGAGTTGTTCGTTCAACTCGATTGTAAAGAGATGAATCGACTATCTGAACTCGGTTGCTCGATCCTTCACAACAATTCCCAAAGATAATAAGAGCATTTTTATTCTGTTATCGTTGCTATGGTGCTGCTGTACAAAACTCATTACGTTCTGCTATGCGATCCGGAAAACATCATCCAGGTTAAGAAAAAAAAATGCCTTCGTCAAGGAAACATCGTCATACGGACGCGAGAGAACATCGAGCAGTAAGCGGCAGGCCGTGACGCATCACGACGATTAACGACGATTTGCCATGCGGTACGCCGAATCGTCGTCGCAGCCAAACTCGCACGAATCATCTCGTCTTAGTAGGAGTCGATCTCGCTCTACAAAAAATGCACATCAGATTAGTGGTGCGGCTAATCCTAACCCGAGCAATACGTCGGCCTAATGAGTATTGCACAGAATAACGAGCGTTGCTCGAAAAATTTGTAGATAACGTGTTATTATAATTCGTGTATTCATCATTGTTTTCAGTCTACCTGTGATGGACGCCTACAGCTCCTCCGTTGTTGCAGCTTTCGAGAGTCATTGGAAGAATCGAGCGCAGTGATGTCATCAGAAAGGTAAAACATGATGATATGTTTTAATATGCTTTATTGACAACAGTCTTAAGCTATACATTGTAACTTTAAATCCTAAATAGATTTTACATAGTTTGACTTGTTCCTAAACTTACATCAATTTTATCTATCTTCGTGTCAAAAGTTTGCGTTCGCTTATTTTCTTATACGCTTGACCTTTGGACTGAAAGAAATAAACACATTATGGCTTCAAAAAATATGATCATTCGTTTGATCCGTATGACAGTCCATTAGATATCACACATAATAATGATTTGGTTGACCATCAGCAGAAGGTGTAACTCATCAAACAAGCATAACAAATCCAGTATTTGAGCGGTTCTGGCCAACAATTATAAGTATCGCAACGAACGACCCACGCTCGGTCTTCAACATTTAGTCTATTCGCATGTTCTCAGTAAATTTTCATGTTCGGAGTAACTATCAAAATAATATACGTTTTCATTTGAAATGTGTTATTTATTTAAATCTGAATACATTATAGAACAATAGGAACTTTTTGTTTTACCATGATAACAATTTCAGTCAATCACACTGAGAAAAAATACTCTTGTAACAAGAGGATTCCTTTTGTTACAAGAGGATTTTGTTCGAGATTACTCTCCTCTTGTTATAAGAGTACTATTTTGTTCAGTGCACGACTATCAAATTATTCACAAATCGAATTACTAACCTAAAATATAGTATAGCAAGCACAATCCTACACTGAAAAAAATAGTACTTTTATAACAAGAGGACAGTAATTTTGAACAAATACTCTTGTAATAAGAAGAAATCCTCTTGTTACAAGTAGGTATCCTCTTGTAATGAGAGGACTCTTCTTGTAACAAAAAGATTCCTCCTGTTACAAGAGGAATTCCTTTTGAAGCTATTTTGAGAAGAAAATCTTCTTGTATCAAGGGGTATCTTCTTGTTACAAGAGGATTTTTTTTCTCAGTGTAGTAAGCCAAATATCTGTTCCTCAAGAAACGCATATTAATATTGCAAGTCGAATGGAATATCGCTTAAAATAATGGCATTTTTTTTTCGAACAATAAAGCATTTCCGAGGAATGAAAGCTTTCAAGTATTACATGTCTTAGGCATTGACAGTGGTGAAGCGAGAGTCAATATATTACATAGAAACGTAAGAGTAATAGCTGCATGCTAATTTCGTTGAATCAGTTGCATTTGCGCTGTATGTGCAAATGCCGTGCCATCCACCTTGCTTCTTCATACGATACTCAAACTCAGCAACAGCCATTTCAACAAACTAAATACTTCTGACGTCTGTCTATAATAGCATGTACGCGGAGAATCATGCCACGCTTTAAACGCGTGCGAAACGATCGATGCCAAAGCAATTCATTATCGCAGCGACGAGTATGGCAGTTAATTAAAATTTAATTATTTACGAATCACAATTAGCGTTTAGGTAGAATTAATTACGCCGTCGCTAGAACTATGCGCGTACGATCCACTAAATTCCATGCGCCCCAGTGTAATCTCACGAATATTTTGTTTGTCGTATCGTCGCAAGTGGAACTGCATTCATCGTGTATTCCATGCAATATAATGATGAATACGGTTGTTGTTCTTGTGAGCATGAAGGTGAAACTTGTTCAACGGGTAAAGGGCATACTCGGGTATACCCAGTGTCTTCCAATATTGATCCAATTTTGAGGACTAAAGAACGAATGTACTCGCAAGCCAAAGAAGCTATGGAAACAGGTGCCGAACATGTTAAGGGTGTCAAAGGGCCATCAATAGCAGCTCTAATTCCATTTTTTGATGTAGTCGAATCCTTCCTATCAGAACACATGCATATGTCACTTCTTGGGTGTGGAAGAATACTTTTCAAATGTTGGTTTGACCCCAAAAATAAAAAAAAAACCTTATTATATTTAAAAAAAAAATCCGAGATGAAATTGACAAAGAACTGCAACAAATATACCCACCTGATTATGTGACTCGAACATCAAGGTCAATCAAATACATCAAACATTGGAAAGCTTCCGAAGTGCAAGAATGCCTCTTAAACTATTTTCCAATTTTGTTAAAAAGCAGGCTTGCCAAAAAGTATTATGATCACTGCTTAGAGTTCGTTTACGGTTTGAGATCTCTATTAACAACCAAAATTCATGTCAATCAGATAGAAATCTCGGATTGCTTGTTGTTTGTATATGCAATGAAGCTGGAAGTCTATTATGGACTAGAAAAATGTGTATCTAACATGCATCAATTAACTCATACAGCTAGAACGTATCACTTTGGGGGCCATTGCCTACGTGGTCTGCTTTTCCGTTCGAAGATGAAAATGGTTGCGTCAAGAGACTGATTCATGGTTCAAATAAAATAGACATGGAAATCGCTAACACACTAAAACTGATTAATGCTCGTAAAGTTGTACGTCATAAGCTAAATTATATCAGCTTGCCTAAAGACGATTCGGATTGGAAAGCTCTTGGTAAACAAGTCAGCCCTGAAATTCTGGTAGAACACGACTTGGATAAAGTAATTACATTTTTTAGAGAAAAAGGTGTTGATATGTCTGCGGTAAGATTCTTCATACGCTTAGAAATTTGTAGCACTGTACTGACTTTCGTATTGTATAAGAGACAGAAAGTACGAAATAATTTTTATGTGTTTTTGAATATAATACGTTTGGATGTGTATTATACTTTGTACAGTATCAGTATGAAATATACATAGTTTTACGACAGTTTGTCGTAGATCCGCTAGCACCAAAAATTTCAATGAACTCGCATAATTTATCGATAGATTTTTCAAATTACTTGATACCTTTCAGGGAAACTTATACTACCCGTATAGTGTCCGTTGAGTACATTCGTGGTAAGCTTATGGGTATTCAAAATTATTTGTGTGTACCAGCGAATACCTTCCAAAAAAAATAGTGTAATATGTCGGTAATCATAAATATTGATAAGTAGGTTTATTTGTTTTATATATCTTTTATGTACCATCATGGATAAAATATCAATAAATTGATTTTCATGACAATTACATACAATTTATATTTGATAAATTTTTATATATAATTTATATATAATTTTTCTTTTTTATAAAATTTAATAATTTCTTTATATAAATTGTATAAAAACATCCATATAAAAGTTTTATAGAAATTTTATAAAACAATTTCACGTGGGGATGTCGGCTTTCTTGAAAAACGTCTTGATCGTGGCGAGTCGTTCGCTAACCTCTTTTATAAGGAAATGGATCGATTATCTGAACTCGATTTCGCTGAAAGAACTAAGGTAAACCCCATACCGGCTTTAAGATTTCAAATCACTTTTTACCGCAAGCGCTTTATGTGCCCATTTACCCTTTAAAAGGGTTATAACACTTTGAAGTATGAGTATACCCCATTCTGCCACTTTAAGGAACAAGTATTTTGGCAGATGAAAATGATATTTGATACTGAAAAATAATTTTTGGTATCAACATTAATTATGAAGACATGCTATTTTCGTATGATAAGTGATATCACAATGTCTTATCTATTAATAGATATTGATTTACAAAATGATCTAAAAATTACCAGTCATCCGTTAATAATTGGTCAAACTCCATTTGTTTGGGTGAATTTTCAAGTTTTTCTACATTTTTGTTTCTTTATTTATACAAATAAATGTAAAACTGCAGAGGGAAAAGTGATTTGACATTTTTATCCATTGCTTATATAGGATTTTTTAATTCGTGGCTGTATTGGGTGGACTCGAATGAGAATAGTAATACAGTTGGCATTTAGCTTATTTTTGCGCTGAAGAAAATTCTGATGAGTATTTTTGAAAGAGCAAAAGGAGGCGAATCGAATGGTATGTAGCAGTTTTATGTTTAGGTCTATTTACTAGTTGAAATGAGTAAATGACATATTCGTCCACAAGAACTTCGGAGAGTTGGGAAATCTGCTCATCCAGAGCTTAAAACAGTTCGTGTAAAACGAATTTCGTATTCGGAGATGATTTGAATCATTGGAACTTTCATTACTTAACAGTATAAACATAATGTCACCGCGCCGTTCGCGATAGCAAGCGTACGCTTGAAATACGAGCAAGTGGCGGAATGGGGTGAAGGTACCTTAGTAGATGACCGTTTACGGTACTTTCCTCATTTTGGATTTTAGAATATATGTTTCAATGTGCTTCTTTTATCAGATCCGCATCTGTTAAAGTTCTTTTCAGGTTTATTCTTTGATTAGATGTAACATTTATAATATATCAAAATCTTTAAGAAAAATAGAATAAAAATATTGAAATAAGTCTTCAATAAAACTTCAAGTATTTCTCAAAGATTAATTTTATGAGAAGTATTGTAAATTTTATGTTTCCGACACTTAATATTTTAAAGCTGCTATTTTTAGTAACACGAATAACGATCTTCAACTATCAGTCTTTGGAATGCTTTATCTCTTATGCACACGCTTTTGAAAGAAACGCTATGTTTCTTTCTTACTAATTTCAATTCTCTGATTAGATTTAATGATCGCACATGTACCCGAACAAATGAAAACGTTATGCTTAATTGTATTATTTTTTCAAAATTCCGCTCGCCAATACTTACTGCGCATAGACAATTTAAAGCGCAGAATAAAAGTTCACAGTCACAAATGAGGAACGCTGCGCCGTCGAATCCTTTACGCCCCGTTCCTTTGTAAAATATCATTTTATACCATTTAAAAATCGACTGAATGACTAATTGAATATAAATAACATGAACATAGTAACATAAGAATTTACAAATTTTTTATATACGTGTACATGGACCAATATAAATTCCGATAACTATTTCAGTTTTTCTTCCTTTTGAACGGAAAAGAAATTCGCATTACTAACATATAGGTTCACGTATGGAACAGCAGCAGTGGCAGAACATCACCTCCCGTATGAAATGATAACGGTGGGAAAACATCACCTTTCACGGCATGAATTGTCAGGCGTGGATATTATTGACTATTGATTCTGCTACTTCGGCCATGAAAATGAGAAAACTTAAATTCTAAGAAAGCTCAATCGTAAAGTCCATACTGAATAAGTGGCCCGGAAATAATACAACCTTACAATGGGTCTACTTCAATTTACAAGGGAACCTCTTCATTCATTTCCAACAGTTGTTTCGCCAAAATGTCCATGACCTTGTAACAATAAAAAGTGAACGTCATCACTTTTAAATTAACCGCTCAAAATTTCATGGCAATTTTGCCAAATTCTGTAAGAATATCGACATCAATGCCGTCACGTGACAAATGTGAGTCGTCGTGGTGCGACTACGCTATGTATCGTCCTCTCTCGTTGGGGTCCGCCGAACTGCAAACATCTCTTCTCTACGGCTGCTGCGGCTTCAACTCCTCGAGCTTGTAACATTATCGTAAAAGACGCTTTCGGCAACTGCCAACTTGCACACCATGCCCATGGTATTCGGGCAGCTTCTACATTCATCAGCTATGAGGCTCTCGACAGACATCTTCAATTCTCCTTGCTCTGAGTCTGCGCCCCGGAAGAAGAAGGCCCCAGATAGAGTAGCCATCGTTTGACATCGTAGCGAGCGAAAATATAAGATAAGTAACCATACGCACGAGAATCTAACATTTTGATTAAATCCATTATTTCCCTGTCGTTGTCAATATTTATTTTTTCAACAGTAGGCCCATTATCCTCAACATAAGACCTGAAGAAGTAGCAATGTATATTCCAATCTTTATTTTCAGGCATTCTTCTGATTCCTCTTTCAATTTCAGTCTTCTTTCTTTTTAGTAAATTTTGAATATGTTCCAATTTGTACCAATTGTAGTACATAGGTATTTTATGTTTAATATTAGGATCACTCATCTAATTTTTTTGTGTTCACGGAGAATTATCATAAATACACAATGAACACGATTACGCGATCAACAATCCTTATAGAAAATGAAACAAATTTTTTCAAATTTTGAAAACTTATCAAACTGTGATGTTGAGCTGGACTCCAATAGCTTTGAAAAAAAATTTCTATGTTTAAAGGAAAGTTTAGTCACTGATCCTAATATTAAACATTAAATGCCTATGTACTACAATTGGTACAAATTGGAACATATTCAAAATTTACTCAAAAGAAAGAAGACTGAAATTGAAAGAGGAATCAGAAGAATGCCTGAAAATAAAGATTGGAATATACATTGCTACTTCTTCAGGTCTTATGTTGAGGATAATGGGCCTACTGTTGAGAAAATAAATATTGACAACTACAGGGAAATAATGGATTTAATCACAATGTTAGAGTCTCGTGCGTATGGTTACTTATCTTATATTTTCGTTCGCTACGATGTCAAACGATGGCTACTCTGTCTGGGGCCTTCTTCTTCCGGGGCGCAGACTCAGAGCAAGGAGAATTGGAGATGTTGAGAGCCTCGTAGCTAATGAATGTAGAAGCTGCCCGAATACCATGGGCATGATGTGCAAGTGGGCAGTTTCCGAAAGCCTCTTTTACGATGACGTTACAAGCTCGAGGAGTTGAAGCCGCGGCAGCCGAAGAGAAGAGATGTTTGCAGTTCGACGGACCCCAGACGAGAGAGGACGATAGCGTAGTCGCACCACGACGACTCGCATTTGTCATGCGACGGCATTGATGCCTATATTCTTACAGAATTTGGCAACATTGCCATTAAATTTTGAGCGGTTAATTTAAAAGTGATGACATTCACTTTCTATTGTTACACCCTTGGCATACAATTTTCTTATACTTTCTTCGGAAATACAAGTATCTGTGATGGGAACGAAAACTTAGCTGCGGATAATGACTGTTGCAGAGATCAATTCTCAAATAGTAATTTAAAGCGATGCAAAAGAGCTTGCACATGCCCAGGAGTAGAGAATGAATTGGAAGATATATTATCATACCCAAGAGATTTCTTAGACCAAAAATATAACAAAAATATAGACGAGATGAAGCTCAGCTAATTAAACTATCAGAAATACTAAATTATCAGTTATTGTAAAAGAGGAATCCCTTCATAGCATGTACGATACCATACAATTTAAAAATTCATGAAAACACGCCGAATACCTTTGAACAAAGTATCATAGAGAATAGCAATTCTGGACTGGACATAATGTTTTTACTCCTACCTACAACAAGCGAAGAGGGCATTTCTATAATGGACAATGAGAATGCCTTTCACGTAGTATATTATCAGAGGTGGCAGAACATTACATCTGAACAAACAGAGGTGATGCAAAGATTGTTTTGAATGTTTGAAATTAAAAATTGTGGCAGTAATTATTTCATAAACGTAGAAGTAAAGTATCAAACCTGCGGATCTTGAATTTGCGATATTCACAGTGCAGTGTACTCTACAGCAAGTAGTAAAGACAGTATAGTATTTATTGAGAATTAAAGTTAATGTTATTAGCGACAAGGATTTCGAGAATCATACTAGCAATAAAAGTCTATGATCGCAAATCGATAGTTATAGCGGAGGAATTAAGAATAACAATTAAAAAGTTTATAATTAAATAGCTATCATAAAGTTTTTCAGTGGACTCAAAAGATCTCCACTATCAGTTTTCCGCATAATTTTTTATGGTTATTAGTTGGGAAAGTTGAATACTGGGTCAAATGAGCTCGTAATACTTATTTCCTTGTCACGCAATTCTTGACATGGATGCGCCTCGTCGTACGCCACGTAGCGGTCATTCCTCGCACTAATTCACATTGAACCTGGCAATTGTAAGGCCACCCATTGATGTATATAGTGCAATATAAATATTTTTTTTCATTGATCAAGGCAATGTAATTCGATCCATTACATGTTAAAAATAAAAAAAGGAAAATGTATTATCATCGGAGATACATTAATGTTTTTGAAATAGCCATCAATAATTTTTCAAATTTTTTATATTTTTTAATGTTCAGCGTCAAATGTTCATAACGCGAGTTTGCACGATGTTAATCAATCGAATGCCACTTGAATGAGCTTTACTTGACCAGCTTGATTTGAACGATGAAGCAGCAATTTTCTTCTTCATTATCCTTATTCCATAATTTAAATTTCACGTCAAATGATCTCTGAAAATTTGTAAATGTTCTCTATAGTATAAAGTTTATCATTGGCTATAAATTCACAATTATAATTTACTCACAGCAGGATAGTCCTTCAGTATAGGCAATTTGATTTTGTAAGTATTTTGAGCGTCTTTCTTC
Source organism: Galeopsomyia nigrocyanea (assembly GCA_035047105.1). Taxonomy (NCBI): domain Eukaryota; kingdom Metazoa; phylum Arthropoda; class Insecta; order Hymenoptera; family Eulophidae; genus Galeopsomyia; species Galeopsomyia nigrocyanea. The sequence continues at coordinate 11,538 of JAWWMK010028157.1, forward strand.
AAAGGACACGTAGTTCCTTCTTTACAAGCATCTGTTTCCATGCCCATAAAAGGTAAATCTACCAGTTGATTAGACCAAAATGCTCGAGATTCCAATTTTTTGGATTCGAACTCTTGTAAAAAAACGTTTCGATTAGTACGCAACAACGACAAATAATTGACAATGTACCACATATACTGGCGATTTTTTAATAGCGAGAATTTTATTCACTAGATTTAATATTTTGACTTCAAAATGAACCTAATGTAATGATTTTAACAATATTTATTCAAATAAAATAATGAAAAATAACTCACTCGGAATAAAGTCGTAGCTGATTGTTGCATCCTCGCCTTTCTTCAGCACGCAAGGTTTACCTTGGGCTGCTTCTTTGCAGGGATCAACACGTATTTCATTTATGGTGCAGAAGTTTGTTTTTGCTTCAAGAAAACAAACACAGAAGTACGATTGGTTAGTTAAATAATTTGGTAATGATACCCCATTGAAACAAGAGGAATATTTTCTTTAGAAATTCTATAATGTAAAAATGATTGAGTTAAGTACACAAGACAATTTAAACAAAAATAACGTTCAATGTTTAAAAAAAAATTTTTTTTTGTATAGGTCTTGTCTAGCTTAAAAAATTATTTCAAAGTAATACCTATCCGCAACATTCAGTTTGTGCATAGCTGAGACAAATCAAATTTGAAAATGTAATTTTACGGAAGCTAAGTAAAGGAAATTTTCTTCTACCGACATTCACAACATCATTTTAAAAATTCAATTGCAACAACGTTCAAAGTATGTAATGAACAACGTATACTATAATATACAACCATCAATTTTCAACTTTTCTATAAAGATTATGTAAAAACTACTGTGTGGAATTTTCCCGGAAAAATGCACGAGTTCCATTATTATGTACTCTAGCATCGTTTAGTTTTTCGAATTGATAGCACGATTACTAAAAAAAATTATGACAAAAAAACTTCCAATAGTCACAAAAAAATTTTTAATAGTCCCACATTAAATTTGATCATAGTCAGTTATTTGTGTGTCTATACTTCAATTAGATATGTTTACTACAACTTTACAGTTTCAAGGAGTAACTACGATTTTTATTTAGGTGTAGAGACTACCTAAATAATTCTATGAATGCAAAACTTTTTCCATTTTAGGTACTCGAAACCAGTTTTAGTATAAGCAATTTCTTAAGATTCAACTGAACATCGCGTTAAACGAGAGCTTTCACAGCGCATTTTTTACGAAGAAAATTTACGATGTGCACGATTATGAATATTCAACTGAATAATAATTTTTTCCATAGCTCGGTCGATTTTTTGTCAAGTCTATGCGAACCTTAAGCGAAGCACTTTTCATTTGAATTAGTACAATTTTTTTCTATTTTCAAAATTATTTTCTATCTCCCTTTTTACAAACTTTACTCTAACTTAAAAATCTACTTCTAAAAAAATTGAAAAATTGAGTTAATTCAAAAAGTACTGCCTTTTGAGTTGAGTAAAGGCCACAAGAATCAATCAAGCTTTGAGAAAAAAAAAGGAAATTAGCTTCGTTTAATAGAACGGCGTCAATTATTTTCGATAAATATAATGTCAGAAAAAAATGTTATTGAGATTTTGAAATCTGGAACACCTCAATTTTAGACTGGTTCTGAATATTTAAAGACGAAAACTTTTTTGTTTGTCCAGCAGCCCGAAAGTGGCACTTCCCCGACGATCGATAAGGAAAGGTTCAGATTTCGGCCTCGCTGGGCAAAAGGATAGTACATCAAAGCTCGGATATACATTCAACCATAGATTTACGGATTTGTAAAAACTCATCGAAAACAAAATTGTTAATTTGCAATGAGCATCGCATAATCAAATTCAAATCTACAAGCAAAGAGAGAGAGAGAGAGAGAGAGAGAGAGAGAGAGAGAGAGATCAGGTGATGTATGAAAAACACTTACTTTCAGGACATGCTTTGTAAGGGACAACTTCGGCGTGCGCCACGACCGTGAGGCAGGCAGCCAGGAGCAGTAGACAGATCGACGAGCCGGTCATGTTAGTTGCGTGTCTTGTAGCGTAATGATAAGAGAGAACAAGGAAGAAGAAGAAGAAGTATAGTTGAGTGAAATAGCCGGCGATTCATTAGACTCGGCTGGGATGATGGGGACCGAGAGAGGCCACGGGTCACAGACACACTTTACTAATTCTCTTTTTCCCTTTCTCCCTCACACTCGCACACTCACACACACGCGCGACTACCACACAATGTTCTTTCAACGAAATCTCCAATTGTTCCATTGAATCGTGTCGTCTTCGTCGTCGTCGTCGTCGTTGTGTTTCATGATGTCACAGCCAGCATCTCGCAGCAAGTCATTTTTGTAATCCATGCCTGCGTGCCCTCCGCGCCGCCGCGCGCATCACGCGACTCAAATTATGTGCCTTTTATCTACCGACCACTCATTATTTTGCTCCCGTCTGCGATCGCACATGCATCTCTCTTCTTTGTCTATTTGACCATAGCGTCTCTTTGCACACGTATGTGTCACCCAAGATAAATTTTTTTTTTTCAAGCTCGCTTCAAATTTTAACCAGATTTGCACAGCACACTTTTATACGATTAGATGAATTTCAATCAATTACTTTATTGGCAAGCTTCGTTTGCGATGAAACAATCATGAGTAACCGAAAAAACTTTTGAAATTACACGCAGCATCTTGTACGAATTAGGCCAGTTACCCCAACACAGATTGAATGATTGAAGAGAATGAACGTATTTTGTAAAAGGAAGCACTGGAGACATCGTCGTCGTCGTCGCGCCCGTATATCCATTACGTTAATTTTTTTATTCGGTCGGATTGGATGTCGTACACGCGATCTTTTTCGAAGTGGAAAAACAGAATGCTTTGATTAACGCGTTACGATGCGGAAATTGCAATTGAAAGCATTATTCCGGTCTTGGAGCTCGTCGACCATAGCGCGAACAACGATATAATACTTGCCGACGTTAGATCAAGTTGGGTATACTTTAAATGCAATTTTTTTTTCTCAATTGCTATCGAAAATCAATGATTATTTTAATGATTCATGTATATCATCGTTTCAAAAGAAAAACTTTTTTGGCGTTTCTCTACTTTTATTTGAAATTGTAAACTTATAAACATTTATTGTTATATTTAACTACGAATCGCTTGGAACTTTTCAACACAGATGATACCAATGTCTTATAAAACTTGAGGATTTACTTGTTACAAGCGCTAGATTGTATTATTGCTTTATTTTCAATAGAAAGATTGCCAGTTTAAATACATGACTCACAATCAGTCGAGGTCTGCGACAAAAATGTGATCCCGTTTCGCCTCTACTGTTGATACGAGGGACCCATTTTCCCGAGCAGAAATGAAATCAGGCTAGGCTGACTTGAAACCAGGGACTGATCAGTCTCGCTGATCAGTTACGGAGTG
>JAWWMK010028168.1:0-14984 GCA_035047105.1 Galeopsomyia nigrocyanea
GCTTTGGAACGCGGTAGTCCGATGCATCTCGATGGTTCACGGGAGGGTATGCTGAGCAAAAAGAGCATAAGGGGATACTAAAGGGGGGAAAAATGCCTCCCACACTACGGTGGTGAGTGAGGTACCCTAAAAAGCCCGAGAAGGGTATAGGGAGTAAAATAACAACTAGTATAGAGCTAGAACTATACTATTAATAGTTGACAAATTATTTAATTGAATTCAAAATTGATCACATTAATCAAATTTTTGCTTTCTAGTATGCAATCCAAAATCATGTTATAGTTTGATGATCTTTCAAGACCTTGTTCAAATCAAAAGCAATTTTAACATTCTTCAAAAAAATAAATTTTGTAGTGAAAAACGACAACCTTTGACTCTGTCACATTGATGGGATCTTGATCGAAAAATGTGAATTCATTGATTGTTAATAAATATTTATCAGGAGTTGATAAATATCTCATTTCAAGCAACATTGTTCATTTTTTCTGTTTTTTAATAATTAATAAATGATTTATTAACTGTTGATAAATATTTATAAAGAGCATCAAATAAATCTTTTTATTAGATTCAAACATTTCTTTTTTACTGTGTAGAAAAATTGCAGTGCTTTTATCGGTAATTGCTATGTAAGGCAATTTTATCCTCTTGTGCGGCAAAAATAATTCCCATCAGCTCGAGTCCGGCAGGATCAATCATCGCATATGGGGTCGAGGAGTAAATCCTTTTGCGACAAGAGGACCGACCCCACACTCTCTCTCTCTCTCTCTCTCTACTCGGCGACTCCAAAAAAGCTTTGTTGGTGTCGATTCCGAATAAAATTCCTCGCGGTGCAAGAGGGGATTCGCGCTCAAAGAGGGAATTTCAGGCAAAATAAGTCGCTGTACAAGTGCGCATGTGTGCATGTAAAGCCCGAGGGAACGTTCCCGCAGCTTGTCGAGCAATCGAACTCTTGGGATAATAAGTGGATATTTACATTACGTTTAGCTTGACATTACGGAAAGAACGCTTTGCCAAAAGCAGTTTAAGGTTGTATTGGCTATACCGTCAGGGTCAAAAGATAGTAAAATGGAAAAAATTGTTTCTTACAATCTTAAAAAGTATGATAATTACTTGATAATAATGGGTCACTAACAATAAACACTAAAAGTACCAATTAAAATGACATTTGAGAAGTACAGACGGATTTTTTAGTGATTTTTGTCACAAACTTTTGAATGTTACAATGGGCTTTAAATGGCGACCTATGTCTAAAGCTTGTGATTGTAAATTTTTATTAGTTAAATCGCTTCATTAAATCAATTCTGACATAAAACATTCTGGTTGTGAAATTGTGTCACCATTTGTTCTATGACTTTTTTTGAATAATATATCGATCTCCATAAGACTCCATGTTAATTTAAAAATTTCAAATTGCAATAACTTTGGATAGAAGCTGTGAACCACATTGAAACTTTGCATACTATTTTATTATAACATTAGTAACCACTCTACGAATTTTTAAGTATTTGTCACCTTTTTCGACTAATAGCCAATACAACCTTAATACCGCGCGATGATGATTTTGGCCCCGACCGCCGCGCCGCAAACGTTTTGCCACGTGAATTATCAATCATGAAAGGAATTGCGAGCTCGTTTGATTGGACAAAATAAATGTCTTTGCATGCGGTTATTAATGGTCGGTGGCGGCCGCGGCGCACCGGACTCGATTGATCGAGAGTAGGTTATGTACTAGCGCGCACTGCCACGGCGGCACGCATGCACAAGTGAGCGAGCTATAATGCTAGCGGCTATATTATCAGCTTGTAAAGAAGAGAGCGTTAATGGCATAACACACGATACTTTTCATGGTCTTCAGCTGCCTACCCGCAGTCGCTATTGTCATTCCAAGATCATTATGCAAGCGCAATAAAGAGCCCTCGATCGAACTTGAGCTCAAACTACGTGGCACCAAAAGCCGACCCGGGAGAATTATAGCCGCCAAACCACACCGCCTACATTCTTCTCGCTCGAGTGCAATTTTCGCTCATCACAGCACCGAGTACACTGAGCTCCACTTTCTCGACGCGCTGCCGCCTTCTGCGCATTGAACGACAATAAAACAACAAACCAAAACACACACAAACTTCTTTCTTGAAGAATAAATTTATCTAATAACGCGCCAGCTGCCGGCATGGCCCTGATTGCTTTTCCATAGCATTGCAATCGCGATACATCCAGCTCTATCTGTCCTGTGACTGCGGTCTTACAAATGGCCTTCAATTCTGTTCAATTGTTCATGTACCCGGACGACATCAAACTGTTTAAACGTATTGATTCGATATTCAATCCTATAGCGGTACAGAGGAATCTGCAATTGTTTTTATGCGCCGCGTCGTCTAAAGTGACTGGATTCATTCTAAACGCGAACAAGTCTTGTATCATATCTTTTTCAAGAAATTACGACCCTCCCGTTTTATTCTTATCGGATTCCAGATTCAAACATGAATCGTTCATTTGGAGTAAAAAAAACGCTGCCAACTGCATTTTACGTTGTTGTGATTATTTACACAATTTTAACAGCCATAGTCGATCGATATAACTTTTATTACGAAATCACGAAATTTTCATTGAGAATTCCATATTTGAAAATGACTCTAAAAACTTTACTTTTTGATATATCTTGATGGAGTTTGTTTTACCCCATATCTACCATAATTTGCAAAAGTTGAAAAAAAGTAATCAAGATAATTCCTCAAACAGAATCGCCACAGCGATTGACAGACTATTTCCACACACACACACACACACACACACACACACACACACACGCGCGCGCGCGCGCGCACGCACGCACACAGACGCACAGACATTGCGTAAAAATTTTACATTTCGATTCTACATGATACCAAAGAGCTTACTCTTCAAGGAAGCATTATTTGGGAGTGATCTTTGACTCCTGCCGGACTTTAGTTCACACATACCAATGCAGATTCTAGGTTTTAAAAAGTACTTGACGTCTCACTTGAGATATAGACTCTATATTTATCTTTAAGGAAGGTGAGTCATGCCTATACTTGATGACTGCGCCCCTGCGCTCCTATTTGGAGACTGTACACTAGATCTACTGTACACGCAAAACTTGATGAAACTTATAGAGTCTGTTTACAACAAAATTATTTAGGTACCTGGCTTGTAATAAAAGAACCGTTTGAATTTTATTGTCACGATTATAGCGAGTTTGCAATTAATAGAGGCATTCCCACGATGAAATTCCATCACACAGTCAAAGTTTTCGCAATAACTGACAAGATTGTTAATCGTTTGATTTCATGTGCTAAACTGAAAAACATTTTTAGGGATCGTTCATTATTGTCATACTCGTTTTGATTGCATCGTGTTTCAACTGAGGAAACGCATACGCATAATGTAGGTTTCTACTCTACCATAAACCGCATAAAACGTTTATAAAACAGTCTACCTATAATTATATTCTCCGCGTTTTAAATCAGTGGTAAACTCTCTATTTTTAGAATAGTAGAATCTGCGCGGCATTTTGTGATTAGTTTAGTTTTCTAGTTGGTTAATATCATTCATGAACTTTGCTTACACTTGTACTGCAACAAATTGTTGCGCCGTCTATTATTACTTTTATACCAATGTAAAGGACTAAAGTCTATGGATTTATTCTGATTTATTATAAACATTTCGCAGAATCAGCGCTGGCCTGCTGTGCAGTCTGCAGCCGCAGTCAAATGAACTGACAACTGTACCAGTTTCAACTAGCTAAGCCGTGAGCTAAGCAAATACTGTCGTGTCACTTGAGTCTACAATTTTTTTTCAATCATTTTATGCAACCTCAGGTAAATACACGGTGATGTGGGCCGTACAATGGAAGTAGTTGCACTAGTAGCACAACTACAATCAAAGTAGATGCGTTAATTATAACGTTACTATTTTGACCGTAATTGCGCTACGTAGTTTCACTGCTCGTAGCGCCGTTACAATATTGCAAACTACTCAAGTACTGGCGATACTGTAGTTGCAACAAAATATCGCAAATGGTAACGAAAGTACAAGTACCGCGACTGACCAACAATGCGTGGATATCGGCACCACTGGGTATTCTGACGGACAAGGGGGACTATGCCCTCCGGGTCGTGGATTTTGCTAAAATTTGGTGAATGGCCTTTTTGTGTAGCGAAATGAAAGTCCCTCAAAGGATTCAATCCCACAGGCCTTTCTTTGGGAATTACGGTGCATTATGTCTGATTTGTTGAAAAATCAAGCCTTTCCTTGAAACTAAATAACTTGCGAGAAATGGGTCTACCGAAATTTGAATTTTACCGATGAAAAGCCACAAGGTCAAACCTTGCACTTGCAATTTTTTTTAAATCATTGAATCGTTTGAAAGTTGAACCATCTCTAAATTTGTGAATAAAATTTCCAGCAAGATACTTGCCAGAAAATCAGTTTTTATCATTACATTTAAAGCGGAGCTCGATTGTTAAATATACGAAATATGCAAGGCCCCATAATGGCCGAAAAGGAACCTTAATGGGGTAGAATCCTACGAGGGGCTTTCATTTCAATACATAAGAAGATTACTCACCAAGCTTGCGAGCAAAATCAATGTCCTAAGGAGGGTTCTCACCCCTTGTGAGTTGTGGTTCGGCGCTAGTACACAATCGGGGGTCAAAAACAAATCAGCGAACCTGATGCCACCAAACAATTGGAACAATTGGATTTATTCGTGAATTCGAGATGTAAGAAACACAGAAGCTACAAGATGCACCAGATAGAATTTGGATTATGCAAAGAATAGACTGGCTTACCGAGAGCAAATTTGACCCCGGTCCAGGCCTGCCGCACGTAGGTGATGAGGCGCCTGAGCAGCGGCTTGGGTGGGCGCCGTTTCATTTCCTCTTCCTCCCGGGCTGCTTGTTCCTCGAGGAAACCAGGCGGCGGACCGATTCCGGTGAGGGTACCCGCCTGATTGCGTTCGCCCAAGATGCTGACCACTTCCCGCAAGCCCGCCGCCACGGGTAGCTGCTGTTGCTGTTGTTGCTGCAAGTGGGTCGTACCGCTGCTGGCAGGTCCGCCACCCACGCAACCGAGCAGGCCCTGGCTCTGGACCCGGCCTCGGCTCGCCCGGCCTCGACCCCCGCGACTCCATGATCCACCACCACCACCTACTCTCCGATCCGCAACAGCAACAGTCACTTGGATTAGTTTCTCTGTTTCGTTATTCCTACCTTAATGGCTTACACGATCGGCGGACGTTTTGGCTCTTTCGAGAGGTAAGGAGAGGTAAAGAGAGATAAAGAGAGATGGGCAGAGATGGTGATGACGCTTGTGTAGCTTTGCTATTATAAACAATGCCCGGACAAATTTATTTGATTGATTTAATCAAGATTGACTTTTTGATTTTATAGTATATTATCTTTACAAGTATTGATAAATTTCAAAAATTATAACCTCAAAATTCACAGAATTTGCATCTTTGATATCGACAAAAGTGTGTTTTGAATTTTCGAAAATCAATAATTGATTAATACAACATTGTTTATTAGTGTTTGTAGCGCTTTTTAGCAACATTTTCGTTGATGGCTTGAACAAATCAACGGTGACCTATAATTTTCATTAAGGCAATCGCTTCAGAATTCAATTCAGGATTAATTGTGTCAAAGTTTTGCAAAGTTCTCAACGTTCATTCCTTTTTGAGATGAAAAATAGGAACAAAATGTAATTTTTAAACGACATTTCCATTTTTTTACAACGAATGCGTTGTAGCCTAGCGATGGTGATGGATGCATAAAAAATTCCTTCAATTTTTTTTTAATAGGGCCATTTTGCATAGCTGTGATTTTGCTGTCGTAAAATAGAAACTAGAGCTGTTCATTAAATTTGTAATAAATGATGATGAAATGCTAATGATTGTTGTTTTTACTCTTTACACAATTGTAATTTTTTTTACATAGCCCATCTACTTGCAGAGCTTTAGCCTGCGGCGCTTTGCAGGGGCTCCGCCCCCGCACCCCCGTGGGAGCTCTGCCCCCTAACCACCGTCAGGGGGCTCCGCCCCCCTCGGTCCAGTACAGGGGTGTCTGGTGCAGAAAGTACAAGGGGACCATCTTGCGGCATTCGAATAAATTTCATGCCCCGGCCAGTGGTGATTTTGATGCATAAATAAGATTCAAGTTTAAATTTATTATTATTAATTGATTGTTTATTTACAAATTTGCGATGGGTGTTTTTTCAGTTTACACAACTTGTGAAGCAGAAAGTATGCCAGGAAGTTTGAGGTACGAAAAACACCCAGCGAGATATTATCAACAATCGAACAAGTTGCTGAAAATTTCAGATTGATTTGATGAAAATTGATGAGCATGATGCAGCGAATAGCAAATTTCGTGAATTGTGAGGTTTAAATGTTTGAAATTTATTAATGCTTGAAAAGATGATGTACTAAAATTAAAAGTCAATCTTGAATAAATCAATCAAATGAATTTGTCCGGGCATTATTTCATAGCTTTATACGCAAGCGTCATGGCCATCTCTGTCCATCTCTCTTTACCTCTCTTTACCACTCCTTACCTTTCGAAAGAGCCAAAACGTCCGCCGATCGTGCAATAGCCCTTGCTCTCTCTCTCTCTCTCTCTCTCTCTCTCTCTCTCTCTCTCTCTCTCTCTTTCAATTTTCGCCTCATCTCTGTGCCAAAGCCCCATTTTTTTAAATACTTTTGTCGTGTAATGGCTGATTTATTATCTATGTATAGCAATTGGGTTGCAAAAAAGAATTACAGCCCCCCCCCTCTCTCTTTTGTTAAATCAACCAAAGCAAAACTCGTACTGCTAAGCAATATTCATTTCATTTTCGAAATTGTTTTCCTCAAGAATATCAATTTTTCGGCTGCTCAGCAGAAAAAACATTCTTGATTATTTTTAGGAGGTTATCGTGTCATCATCAGGTTCAAGCATTTTTTTATGATAATGAGAATCGAAGGATATGAACGTGATATCCACCGTGTAAAAAAAGTATATTTAACGTAACATTCAAGTACTACATTTCAATATTATAAAAGTTGATTCCATCGTAAGAATATCACAAAAAAGTGAACTAGTAATATTTTTATTTAATAATCCTTTATTGTGTAGATAATGTTTCTCTGATGCATGCTAGTTTTTTTTTTTCAAAATGTATAAAAAACTTTTCGACTCGATTGTGATGATGTCCATGTGTTTTCTATAAGATGGGCGAGATTTAAATTTTCAGATTTTTTTCTCAGTTTTGGACAAGTTGAGGTCTTGTAAGGGCACTAAAATCTATTCATTAGAGTTGTTGGAACAAATTTTATAGAAAATGAAAAATCACGCCAACCCCCTCAAGGTATTTTATTTTCCATTATGAGCTCCTGACAATTTACGTGAGCTATGGTGCTCTGTAGGAAAAACTTTCATAGTTGATATAAACAGGTGCTGGCGTGCTGCTATTGGAACGACCTTGTGGAACTGTTGACTGATTTGTTGTAACAATACATTCTCAAATTTTTATTACAATAATTACAAACATGCATTTAGTAAAATTTGAAGATGACTGTGTGTTAATGTAAACAGAAACAGGCATAAAAAAACCAATAAAATCACAGTGCCTTTTTCCGGCCTCACATAGCTTAAATAGAGTCGATATTTCGTACGGTTTGAAAAGATTTGAGATTTTCTTTGAGAAATTTGGGATTTAATCTGGCCATCAGACTCTTTCGGACTATTTTATACTGTGTCGGACATTAATTTGTGAATATTATATTTAAATTAAATATTATATTTAAATTGAAATCTTTTGTTTTTTTTCCAAAACGAAAAGTAGGCTGCAAAGTTTTTTTTAATGTATGGTAGGTGATACTAAGGTAGGTGATGGGGAACTATGTTTGGATTTCATCCATCATTTTCTCATCATCAACAGCATTTTGTGCTCAGACGAGCAAATTGTCCAAATCTTTGAATTATTTTTTAGATACCCAAAACCCACTTTCTTTAGATACCCAAAAAAGTAAACACTGGTTTACTGCTCTCCTATTGTGATACGCTTGAGGATCATTAAATGTGGCTTTGGCTTTTTGTAGTTTTCACTAATTTCCAGCGTTGAAAGGCTCAAATTTATTATGCCAAGCATCAACAGCCAAGCCATTTTTTTCTCAACAACAGCATCAGCCATTTGAGCCTTTCGAGCAATTACAACAGTAACAATATCATTTTTTGTCCAGCGGCCCGAAAGTAGGCAGTTCCCGGCCGCGGCTCGGTCGGTAACATCCTAATTTCGGCCTCGCTAGACAAAAAAATAGTTTATGTCCTACCAGCCTGTATTGAACACCTTTGGTGCTCATTTTCAGCTGGAAGGATATAAAATTTTTTAAGGCCCAGGAGCGGAGAAGCCTTTTGGCGAAACGAGCTTTCAGGCCTCGCCTTCGGCTCGGTCCGAAAACCGCTCGTTTCGCCAAAAGGGCCTCTTCGCTCCTGGGTGATAAATAACTAATACAACCCATGGCCGCGAGATTAGCAAGCCCGTAGCACGTGTTTGACAATTTACGCGTGCTATGGACTTGCTAACACTTTCGCGGCCTTGGGTAGTAATCTACTATTCTACATAATATTGAATAATGGAAGAATGAAAAACTGGTGAATGGTTTATGTGCAGAAGGAAAATGCCTTACATACGGATTTTGAAGCATAGATATTAATACTGTCAATTTCCAATGAAAATGCTTCAATAAACTGTGAATACCAACTCTACATTGTGTTTTATACTTGCACCAAGAAAAGCAATGTACATGAGAAAAAGTCAATTGATGATTGCTACATTGAATATAGATATATGTATAAATATATAGCATCCACGAGTTTTACTTTCACCCGATAGAATAAAAAAACGCATCTAATTCTTTACCATTTGTTTTTTGAACAGCTTCGCAATGCCTTGGTCTCTTGACAATTGTACGTCTAAAAGGGTTCTTGTGACCCTCTGCGTTGCTTGTATGCAACATGTACTTGAAAATATTGGCACATGTTGAACTCGAAAAATTTCTCAGTTTAATTCAATTTTATAAATAATTTCTTGATTGTTTTTATCGCCGAATTCTTAATTGAGTCGATTCTAGAAATCGGATCAATTCCACTTGGGTGTAAGATATAAAACCGTTTACTAAATTGTTTAAAAAACAAGTCAAGTTAATTTCTCTTCAACATTTGTTGTAGCCACGTTTTTGTATACGAAAAATCTGCACTTTTTATTTACAAATCTACTACTGCAAGTACTTGCAAGTGAAAAATGAATTTAACCGATAGCACTAGGTATACCAAATTAATGTAAAAGTACAAAATATTGATGTGGCGCATCACAGGAAAAAAAAGTTGTAGATGCATTCATAAAGTTTGTTTCATTTCACTGCGGAACAAGTTGCGATGATGCAATATTTTTTCGTGAGATGCGCCTCATATATATTTGTATCTATGTGCTAAACAAGTAAACCTGGGAATATGAATGTGTTGTAAAAATGGGACATTTTATCTATGCCTCATACTCAATAGTACAACCTGCATACCAATGAATTTTCAGAGCAGAGTACCAGGTACTTTTATACTGTGAGATGGACGGAGGAGATGGTTCCATCATGAATGGCTCCACAAGTAGTAACTCGTATGCAAAGTCTTTAAGTACTATTTTATTCGTCTTGCAGACGACATATTTATATCTTATAGTCAACTAGACATCTTCCATACACTTTTCAACAAGTAGTATACATACAAATATAAAACAAGTATTCAAAGAATTTTAACAAGGTGTGTTGAAATTGTAAAATGATGCACTGAAAATGTATCGTATTTTTTATTTAATACAATCAACTTGAAATTCACATTCCTTGATTTTTTTCCACTCGGAATACTTGAAAAATTCCAATTTTAGACGTGAGAAGAGAATAAACTCGTTTATCCAATGTTGAGTAGCAATTTTTTTTATTATACACCAAGTTGATTACAGTCGACGTTTGGAGCTGATGCACAGCTCATTTTTAGGACGTTTTGGAAAAACATTTCATACATTAAACTAAATTATATCGAATTGGTAGAGTGTTGTTATTAACATGCATTGAAATAATTGTGACGCTTTGCGTCTTGCATATAATTTAGTTTAATGTATGAAATGTTTTTCCAGAACGATCCGAAGATGAGCTGTGTATCAGGTCGAAACGTTGACTGTAATCAACTTGGTGTATAATAAAAAATTGCTACTCCACATTGGATGAAGTAGTTTTATCTCTTGTCACGTCTAAAATTAAAATTCACATTGTCAACAATATATGAACGTTGCAAAAGATTTTTATGACTGGTAAAGCAATCATTTTACCAGTTGATTTTGAATTTGATAATTATTGGGTAGAAAACGAAAAAATTCCATTATATCCGTCTTGTAGAGCTTGAAAAATTAAAAGATGTGTATTTTTTCTTTTTTCATGAATTGAAAAAAGAATTAGCTCTACAAGACGGATGTAATGGAATTTTTTCGTTTTCTACCAAATTCATGTAATATTCCCATTTTTTTTTTTTTTTTGAAATCCTGTGTATCAAAAATATATTTTCAAAACTTGATTACAATTTGTATGAATCAAACTTGCCATGAGAGATTGCACTCGTTGTGACACTGAAAAATTTTGAATTATTATTTGAAATGCCCTACCCAAAACTTGACACTCTATTAGTATTTAAAGATCTCTTGATTTGATTTCATGATGGAACTGCCTTTATTTATGCTATTGTGTATAAATTATAGTACAGTCTGAACTGGGGTTATTGTCACGTGTAATAAATAAAGGTTTTAATCAACTAGTAAAATCTAATTGCTATGATTAATCTTGACAAATGTGGCAAGTATAAACAGTCGTCGTCATCGGGGGTAATTGATTATAATTTTTTATATCGGTGATGAGTGATGACTGTAAATTTGAAATACTATGTACATGAATATGTATAGACGACTATTAACTAGACGGTCGTTCTTTGCGACTTGCAATGAAGGTGCAGTATTTCGCCAAGATGTAAAATAATAGCATAGGGTAGAATTTTTCATGTATGTAAATCTCTTGAATCTATTTGACTCACTGCGACAGAGTTTGAATGTAGAGCCTGACGCGCCAGTGCCACCTGCCCAAGACATCTTTATTTCTTTTAATCTAGAATTGGAAAATGACACAATTGATTGAATATATTGCGCGCTCCCGCCCCTAGTTTTGCTAGTAACGCCGCCCCAGCTCAGACTGCACTGCAGGATAAATGATGACCACAAACAAGAAGAGAAAACAAGTACAATATCAAAAAGACAACATTGACAAATGTAGTTGCAGTAATAAAAGTTGTACAAGTAAACAAATGAAAATGGAAAAATAAAACAAGGTAGAGAATGACGCATTACCTTGGCGTTTTTTATAAGAAGGGAGCCCCACCACGGGGCCGCAGCCCCCTGCACTCCCCGCGACCGAGGAGCTGATGGTGAATAGGCAGATGGGGAGGCACCGCTCCGTCCGCGATCCAAGATGTACCGTAAGCCCCAACCTACACCTCCTTTGCTTTTCTCGGTCTTTTGACCTTTTCTTCTTCACTCACTTGTTTTTCTTGCCATTGGGTTTTCATGAAAATCATGTTATGGAAACCTATTTATTTATTTATTGTTTTAAAATCTTTTCTACTTGTGTTTTCATCAACTAATGCCTTTCGCTTCTTGATAACAAAATGCTTTTAAATCTACACAAATTTTGTTGATTCTTCAGTCGGTGATGAGGTTTTCTTGTTGAAAAAGGCATGTTGGCTTGTTGAAGGCCAATTTTTTTCCTGTTGTTGGCGTTTGAGCATCAATATGGGCCTAGCCTTTGAGCTGCTGCTGAAATGATTCAAATGCAAAGGCTTTCATTGGTTATTTGTAAATGCAACGATAAATAAAATTGAAAATATCTGATGAATTAATTTTGATTTTCTTTCTTTGTATGATGTACACAATAAATATTTTTCGACGAAAATTATTTTTGAGGCATTAAAATAAAAAATTTATGATTGTTGTGACACAAATAATACGTCAAACCGTATTCGCATACTTGAGAATATCGTGAATTTATTCATATCCTTGCCTTTATTTTACATTAGGTGAAATTGGCCAACATTTCATCCGATTCTACTGTGGATATGTATTTTCTTTCATATCCCAAACTTGCATTTTTTATTGTCAAAAGCAATATCTCACATCATATAAATTAGTTTTACAAAATTGCATTTATGATGAATTTTTGCTTTAGTGCCGACGTATATTTTACTGATGTGTTTTCGCGAAACACAGTCTTTATAATTCTAATTACAGTTTCATCAAATTTACATCATACTCGTCATCATTCACTGATTTCTTTACATCACTTTTGAGCGCAGCAACAAAAGCAGACTGAAATTGGAGTTGCTTCAACTACAAGTACTAAATAAAAACTTGTCGCCATATATTGAAGGTTTTGCCAAAAGATGCCTACTATTGTACTACTACATTCGCGAGAGAAATCTGCAGCTTCTCAGTTGGGCTTGGTTCGTGACAAATTTTGAATAAATTATCAAGCTTTTCATTTTTCAATTGGTCATTTATATTAAAAAACTAGGCAGATTGCAGATTGCAATACTCTGATTATTCACTATATTCACTATATAATAAAAGTAGACAAAGTGATGTCAGTCAAAGTCTGATTGCATTTCGGACGTTTGAATTTGTTTATATCGAAATTTGAAATTGTATATAATCTTTGAAATTTAATTATTACAATCTGCAATCTGTGCGCAAAGTGCACCTTGGAGGCTAGTTGCAATAAATTCAATTCTGAACGTCCTACATACAATTTCAAATTTCAATACAAACTGACTTGAGCTCTTCTACATTTATTGTATGGTGGATTTTTTATGGATGATTTTTTTCCATTACTGAAGCAAATAAAAAATAAAAAATTCGTGTCAATACTCTGAGATTGATTTGAGTAGGTACACTTGAAGCTCTTGAGCGTGCTTTATCGCCAAGAAATGAAGGCCAAGTTTTTGCATTGTTTGAATTGAATGGTTTATAAATGGAATAAAGTCGGCTTAGTTTGTTGATTATTATCTGTAGATGAACGATTTCAATCTGAACAAAATCAAAGAGTCAAATTTTCTTTTGGTAAGATAAAAATTGTCCGGCGTGCTAGGCCGTAAGCCCCGGAGACAAAGCTCCCGCCGATGGACAAGTGTATAGGGGCCCCTCCCGCGTGCAAAAAAAAAATCGCGATACATCATTTTTACGTCAAGTGCAATCATTTATTGTGAATTACCATTTCATTTTAAATCGCCATTCAATTGAATTGTTTTCAGATTTTGATTTAAAATTAAAAATTAATAATTCACAACGGTGCAATATACGGGAGTATAAATAAATAATTTATATTTAAATCCAAATAAGTGCTTTTATTTAAAGCGCACAAGGAAGGCACGTCTTGACGGTAGGACCGTCTTTCTTAGACTAAAAACCAATGAGCCCATAATGGGCTATACCACGGGAGTATAAAATAATAATTCATATTTAAATCCAAATAAGTGCTTTTATTTAAAGCGTACAAGGAAGGCACGTCTTGACGGTAGGACCGTCTAAGTTACTACTACTACGTTATAATTACTTTGACAATATAATATTGTAAAATATATTTGGACCTACAATCAAAATCGGTAAGAAAGGAAAGAGTAAACCGACTTTTTATTTCGATCATACGAAAATTATACATGAAAAATAAATAAATCAAAGTTCTTGAACCTAAATCCTTGAGCTTTCGATGAAAATACGCAGCGGCGCTTTCTATTCATAAGTTTCCAATTATAATGCGATAGCCGTGCGGATTAAAGCGCACCTTACATATGTCATTTTAACGGTTATTATTATTTTTTTTTACAAATGAGTATGAATTAAGTAATTAAATGCTAATATTTGGTTGTTTTTCATTAAAACTTGAGTTAAAGTAAAAAAACTTGACTCAAACTTTGTGTTAAAAAACACTGCCAGCTGCTCTGGCGGAATGCTTCCTTGGAGATGAGAGTATTTTTACATATTTCAATAAGAGATCAATTTTTTGTTACAAAAATCATTCAATTTGATTTCGATTGGCTGTAACTTTATTAAAAAAACTACATGTATAAAAGACGCTATAAAAATAGAAAAACGTAGGATTCATTTTTAAAAACCAAAAACTTTGGATAATGACACGATAGGGATGATTGACACGAAGCCAATAAATTTTATACGCCAGGAAGTTCTATGATAACGTGCGTATACCTCAAGAAAATTTTACATAATTACCCGAGCGGTAGGTGAAAAAGTTGCTGAAATCGATCACCGTGGATCTTTTGTGAATCACATTAACTTTTTTTTCATATTACACCTATAAGATTCTGCGTACTTGAGAAAAGGAGGGTTGCTTTGAGTTAAGGTAGTTGATCACCAAATCGAAATCCATGTCATTTTTCTGAGACTTTGAGTACTTGTAATTAATGTATAGACAAATGATTGATTGACCGTCTAGTTTTTGAGTTATTGTTTATCAAAGTTGCCTCTTATACATGGGAAGGATAGGGCGAGGCCTAAGAAAACAACGTTTTTTTTCCTTGGCTTTTTCAAAACCTATCACATCTTTTTAAACGACTAAATACAGCTAAATAAAACTATGAGTAATAAAATGTATATTTTTTCAGAATTTTTAACTGCGTCTTTGTGCATTCCACAATCTTTGTTCAAAACTTTAAAATTCATGATTTTGCTACATAGTATATGCTGTTTATATAGGTATGCACAAATATGAGTGCGTATTTTTTAAGCGTGTGAACCAGAAAAAGAATCAAAAGATAAATATAGAAACAGTTATTATTTGATAATTGAAAATGCTTTGCATTTATTTCAAACTTTAAACCTATTTT
>JAWWMK010028179.1:0-14980 GCA_035047105.1 Galeopsomyia nigrocyanea
GAGAGAGAGAGAGAGAGAGAGAGAGAGAGAGAGAGAGAGAGAGAGAGAGAGAGAGAGAGAGAGAGAGAGAGAGCTCTTCTGCAGACGTTATCCCGGGAATTCGTGAGCGTCGCCCGGAGGCTTCCCTTTACGTAGAGCAGGGGCCTGTTTTATCTGCTCAACACGTACAATCCGATGAATTTGCTCTCGCGCCCAATCTTACGCAACAAGGCGTTACTTCGACTTGCTTGCTCGCTTGCTTTTTATACTAATTGAAAATCTTTGCCCAAGCCGTTACCTCCGCACTGCTAGATATTTTAGTGCCGTACACTTCCTATTCAGAATCATTCTTCTGGCGCACTCGCTGTCAATATCGCATTAAAATCTACGTTACTGCGAAATATTTTTCAATAAACGAGCATTGCGTGCTATTATTTCATTCCTTGAAAGACATCGTCTTCAAATTTTTTTTTTCAATTGGTTCTGGTGAGCAATGCATAGATAATTGCCGGTGTATCGTAATTATATTATTGTCTGATCAAATACTGTACTGTAAATCAACAAAAAAAGAGGATATGATCTGGTAGAGAGTGGAAATAACACTTCAGTGAAAAAAAATCATGTTTAGAAAATACCTACAGTAATATCTGCATCGATTTCTTTTTTGTTACCAACGACACTCCAATTGAGTTTTAAATAATATGGTTCTTCAAATTCATTACAACTTGTTACGGATAAAATGAGTAGGAACGATAAAGAAGAAGGTTGCATGCACAAACTACAAAAAATGTGATCACCAATTAATTAAATATGCACGGGCGTTTCGTCCCATACCTACCCGTCGTACTCGTCAACATGGCTATGACGAGGAGATACTGCCATGTACGCGAATTAATTTACGTAAAAAATCCAACGTACTGCATTTATTTTCACGCTACCTGACTATTTTCTGCGTCGATCGCGCTCATCCTGGCTCCGCAAGTCCGCTCGTTGCCCATCGCCGCTCCCCTCGAAAATCTCGTCCGTACTACGCGCCCACTTTCTTTTTTGCTCTACTCTGCCGAATTTTTCTGTTTTCCGCCGTGCCCTCTCAGGTCTTGAAGGTAAGACCCTTTCGCCGGGGACTTATTGCGCGCGAATTTTCGAAATCTAAACTGAATGTAAAGCTGTCGTCAACACAACTAATGTTTCGACGGAATATAATCAACCTATTTAGCAGCTGAGAGCAAAAATGTGTGAAGGGTAAATCAGGAAATTCAAACTTTACGCCACATAAGACAGTATGAGAGAAAAACGTACTTATTTAAAGTATATATTAACGACTCATACCTAAGCACAAATAGAACAGTAGTCGAGAAAGGACTGCGATTGAAGAATCGAGAGAGGATGCGAAGTGAAAAACTAACATGGGAAGCAAGGCTTAAGAACAATAGGAATTGTTAGGGTCGTAAAAAATAAGGTGACATTGACGTGACGCTGCACGAGAAAAGCAATCTCAATGAGTGCTGGCTACACGGCTTTAAGTTTGAGAAAGTTTTGACCTAAAAAAACGACAAACTCGCCAGTGAATTGCAAGCGATCGCACAGAATCAGAGAGAGAGAGTAGGCAAACTTTAATTTGGATCAATTGAATTTTTCTTGTTCGGCGTCGGAGGAGAATTGATGGCTCGAGCTCGGAGCTATTGAAAAATAATAACCCCAAATTTCAGTATAGAGAACGCGCTGATGTTCCTCTGGCAAAGTTTGCGACTGATCGGTTTATCAGTGTCATGTTTTTGCTGACAGCAAAAAGATTTGCAATGCTGCACTAAAAGAAAAGATTTTAAAGTTGCTGCTTTTCCAACTGTCAAGCCGTCAGTCTCTTGGGGCAGATACGACAGTATAGTTCGACTCTTTTTTTTCTTTCCTTTGTTCCGCAACTCCATCCGATCGTTCTCCCGAGGCAACTGACTAACTTTCTGTATATTCGACGTGCAATGAAGAATTTCTGCGGAACTGACGCTGCAAACTTTCCATCTGAATTAATGAGGACCGCGAAATAAAAATAAGCGATACAAACGAGACGGAAGAGAAGAGAGAAAGAAAATAGAAAGAGAAAAAAAACGCGGGATAACGCCGCGAACAGGCAAGTCGATGGGTCGCGGAAAGAAAGGGAGCAAAAGAAAATAAGTGGAAAAACAAAGCATACATAAGCCATAAACAAAGACGATCACGAAGAAATAAAATAGAAACTAGCAGCAGGAGAAAGGTCAAACAAGACGGCGCGCCTGAAGCCAATGCGCAGATCAAATAATAGCGAGACAAGTGCGCAGCAGGAAAGAGAAATAACGAGGAGAAGAGCGACTTGGGTACTTCGTACACTGTCGGAGTTAAAAGTACGAACCACCTGTACCAAGGAGAATTGAAGCTTTGAAACTTTACGAGCTTGGAATCTAGAATGCACGAGAAATAGACGAAAAAAAAAATGACAACCGAGTTAGTCTCTGGGGTGCGCGCGAGTAATTGATGACGCTATACTATTCTCTGGATTTGCCACACCCGACTGTTCGACACTTGCACATACATTCGCTCTCGGTCAGTCCGAGGCTTCGCGTTTATCAATTTATGCGGTCGCAAGCAGCAGCGGCGATGAAAGGATTTTCGATTTATGAAGCTCTCTTCTCTTCTCTCTCTCTCTCTCTCTCTCTCTCTCTCTCTCTCTCTCTCTCTCTCTCTCTCTCTCTCGCCCTCTCGCTTGTATAACTCTATTGCGCGACTTTTTTTTCAAAGCTATTTCAAAACTTGAGCCTCGAGCACTTTCCATTGAGGTTGTTTTCCGTTTGGATCGAGCTTTTATTTAGCTTGTACCGCGGGAACTATCAATTTCGGCCTTTTCTTCTTATTTGACTTTGTCAATTGGCTGATTGATACGGTATTTTTTTCGTGAAATAGCTGCCTTTCAATCTACTGTGATGTATAAAATTGTCACAGACTATAGTTTTTTTTGCAATTAATTTGTAATTGCAGCAAAAAAGAAGTTGACTGCGATTTATATTTTTGATTGGCCGGATGATTATTTTCAGTAGGTACATGATCGGTTCTTCGACACGCTATGAAAGTCGTAAGTGGATATATGAACATTTATTCAAAAATTCATTACGGTATTAAAGATTTTAGCTAGCACGAAAGAGGATTTTTTTTATTTTTCATGTCATCGCAAATAGGTAACAAAATACTGTACTTAAATGACTGTTTATCCATCCAATTTTTTCTTTCGTTCTCTTGTTATTTTTAACTGGCTACTGTTGATTTAAAAGAATGCAAGCAATATTGGGTTTCAGTCCCGTCGTTTAGTCGTTCAACCATTCAAAACTGAATCAGCGGTATAATCGATCACGCGCCAATCGAGCGCATTCGGCACTGAGTAGAACGTGAATTGATCACTCCCTCCTTCTCAACCCCATTTCGAAAAATAGATTTACAGAGAGAATGATGACGATCGCTTGAGAAAGACAATAACAAGTCATAACTCAACGCGCGCACTCTAGAGCGCTCGTCAATCCAAAACTACTTACCGAAAATTAAATTTCAACGATCCACGTCCTCCTTGGAGTAGGTATGTCAAACTCCCCCCGCCCTCTCGCTCTCTCTCTCTCTCTCGCTCATTTCTCGGAGTTTTTCTTTCAAACTTTCTATCTTCACATTTCGTTGCTTTACATAACTCTATTAAGACGCAGGGCGTAAACGTGTCTTTCTACTTTTAAAGATTCGTCAAATTTTCAAGTGCTACTGGGTAAATATTTAATGTACAGAAGAAGTCCCACTGGCAAAACAAGTTTTTAATATACATCTTTGAAATGGCATATTACAAAAATAGTTTTTTTATACGTAATTCAAATTAAATTTTTGATAAATTTGGAGAGAAAAAATTAAATATATAACCCATGTCGGGTAACACCATGTAAGCGTGAGTATGTGTGTAGTTTGTATAATATATAAATCCTAGTTTTTTAAAGAAAAATACGTGTCGTTGGAAAAAGATAAACGCGAAAAATTAAACGACAAGTACATATGTTAAACTGGCTTCTTTGAACCGACAGTTTTGTCGGGGGCAAAGCTCATTTCGGATATCGAGGAATACTTTTTTGCTTGAAAAAAAGTCAGTGCAATATATGTATTCTGAATTTTCGCAGTTCTCATATGCGACGTTATCCGCATACCTTTGAAGTCTTTTCCACGCTGTGCAAAAAAAAATCGTAATACGAGTTCATGCAAAAGGTTTAAAAAGAAGTATTTGTCGTGAAGCTCTGCTGATAATGTTCGGTATGGAAAAGTTTATTAGCGATGAAAACTATTTTTATACGTACTTATTTCAATTCTACTGATATTTCGGACACTCGTCGCTATTGATTTTTTTAAGAGGGCTTTGCTACCCATTCTATGTCCAATCAATAATTCGAGATAGAGTGCCAAAATACTCTACTTCTTCTCATCAATCAATTCATTGATAGAACTCTGGTTCTTTTTCGCCTGTCGCCTGTTTAAAAAAGTTTGCTTTTTTTACTACTAGTAGTCTAAATGCGCGCTGCGCGCACTGTAAATCTATCGTAGATAGATATTAATATTCTATAATACTTAGTTCAACAAAAAGTGATAGACATGCGAATCACCATTAGTATCATTCTATTTTATTTTTTTACGGTGGTTCTATGTGGAGGGTGTTCAACTGGGGTAATAATTTCAAAAATATCTGGTCTTTCACTCGCTCGTAATAAAAAAGTTGTCGATGGTTTGAAGCGAAAAAAATCGGAGGTATTCCTCAGATCATCTACTTCCTTGTAGTATTTGACCGAATTTGATAATGTACTTTTGTTTGTACAGCAAAAATCATAACCTCAAAATTTTCGAAATGCGTATCTTCGATTGATGAACGTCTGTTACGAATGTTCGAAAATCTAAAATTTGTTAATACTACATTTTTTGTTAAGATTTCCAGAGCACCTGTATCAAGTTTGAGGTCTTAATATTCATTAGAAAAAATTATAGAAGCAATTTAGTACAACAGCGTCGCGGCATTGATTTTCGCCACTTTTTAGCAACATTTTCGTTAATAGCTTAAAAAAATTTAATTAGCTTCATTGCCTAATTAGTTTCGTAATATAAAAATGCGTTCTTCTATGTTAAATTTCATTTAGCATAGAATTGCAAATGTTAACGAGAATTTGAGAATCGAGTTAGTTTACGCAAATCAAAAGCATTTTATTACATCGAATTGGAAACCATCAAAGCATTGAAAAAGCAATGTGATTCAGCAGTAGTATTCGAGTAAATGCACTGTTTGCAAAGCTATTTTGCGCGCACGAACGTTCATTAACCCACAGGCGTACGCACATGTGCGGAGCTGATTGTGTCGCGCGACGCCATCTCAACGCGCTATTGGCATTCGTTAAATATTTCAATCACCCTCTGCATACTTCTGCAACGAGGGCTCTGCTACTCCGCTCAGCCGCTGTGGAACTTTTGTTTTTGAAGGTATTTTTCAGATGATAACGCTCACGCGCGCACACGTTTATTTTTATTTTCCAACTTTTGATATAACACCACTTTAGTACTACTTCTACTACACAGCTTTTATGTATAACCACAGACTCTTCTTTTTCATTGCAGCAACAACGGTGCTTTTAATAATAACAAGTAACCGCTAATGCCCTGGCAGATATTAGGAATTTAATAAAATTTATGTAACTTCCATAATAATTTGTTCGATTTAATATTCGCATATTATTTTGATTGTTGAGATTTCATCGACAATCAGGGTCTTCAACCATCTCCCGTGTATTTAGAGAGGAGCAAGCGTATAAGCGCTCCATTTAATGTCAAATTCAGCCGGCACTACTCCCCTACATATAATCCAATTACGGTCGCGAACCAATTAATATCCGGAGTTCGAGCTACAGCGTTCGAACATAATTTGGCCTATTGCATACCATTATTGCATAGTTACATATCAGTACGCGGTGGCGCAGCCGTTTGCTCGTAGCTGGCCGTGGTTATATGCAGCAAGCGGTAACATCCGAATCAAGCAATTTTGCTTTTAACGCTGCATTTGAACCATACGCGTTTGCTTTCGATTCGTAAATGAATTGCAAACTTTCGCAACATACATTTCAGTGGCGTCCCGGCAGAACTGCACCAGTCCAATTTTTATAAAAATTGAGTTAGCCTCCGATGTAGCCGTTAAATAGATCAAAATACATAATCGCACAACACCATAACAACAGATAAATATACCTTAATCTTCAAAATATCAGCCTGTACAACGTTTGAGAAAAAAGGTGAATATACCATTTGAAAGTGTCTCAAACACAGCTCATTTTCCCAGCCAATATCAATAATCAAAAGTAATTTACCGATCTTACATTTTTTTCTTAACTTTAAACTTGAATATATCTCGAAATCACGAGAAACCGACTTGTGTGGTTCTGCCGGGACGCCGCTGATTTCAGTTGTAAAATAAACAAAACAACAAAACAAACACATTAACATTGATAAAATAAACACAAGAACGGCTTTAATTAGCGTGAATGATGGGTAAATACAATCGGAGAGTTTGGAGTCTGGGGAATGGAAATAATATTCCGGAATTTGCATTCATGAGTTGTGCGTATCTGAAAGCGCAAAAGACAGCAGCAGCACCATTTTTTCTTCGCGCTCGCCTGTATAGGTGTATAAGCGAGTGAGTGAGTGAACGTCTCGGGAGGCAGACGTTTTACCGACAATTGCCCACTCGAGTGTCGACGACTGCCGAGTCGAGCCACTTTAACGATACCCCAAGTATCTCCCTTAGTCTCCTAGTTTTGTCGCTCGTTTGCGTGCGTTTTCGATTCCTTTCTTTCGCGCTCTCGACGCGGCTATATGGGAAAGAGAGAGAGAAATTCGTGCTCGCAAGCGAATAAGAGCACAATTGAATGCATCTTTCCTTATACGCAAAAAATCTCTTCTGTAGACCTGCTTAACTATCTAAAATTGCTCGGAGAATAAGCTACTCGACAAAAGCCATTACAAATTTCGTCTCCCTCGTTCGCTCGTTTTCCTTCATTATGCTCGACTGATATTTTAAACGGAGGAGGATAAAAATTTAAATCTATTTAATTTCACTAACAGTATAGTCATGCAACGAAAAATCGATTGAGCAAATTTTCAGTTTTGAGCAAGTGCGGACGTTACCATTAGTCATTTAGTTACTTGTGTGACACCTTACAGGTGTTTTGAAATTAACGACAGTACAAGTAACGCGTGACTTTCCAAAAAAAATTTAAAGAAAAAATTATTTCATCATTGATATCAGTGGTGGACAGTAACATAGGTATTCAACGACGTTACTCGTAACTTCTTTACAGAATTTTTCAAAAGTAACGTAGTCACAAATAACGTGGTCACAAATTTGACCAAAAATAACGTCGTTCCTTGTAACGCAATAGTTACGAGTAAAAATTTGGCTTGTTTGTTGTTTGAATACTGGGTAGTTGTCCCGCCTAATAAGACGAATTATATCAATAAATAGTACATGGTGTGCTGAGAGCGTCACAAGGGTTTAGTGTGACCCAGGGGTGCAATTGTAGTACAAGTCGGGGTGAGCTCGCACGAGCCGAAGACAATAGCGTTCTGTGAGCTGAGGACCAGTACTGTGAGGTCCAAAGATTCTATATGTCGATGGCGCACTTTTTGTCACGGATGTATCGATTTTGCGATTTCGCGTCCGCAACAGAAGAAATGAATTGACAGTTTTTCAACGTGGCAACTAAATTCAATTCACAATCTTGGTAATTATATACATTTAGGGCGTACAGAAAAAGGATCTCGGCAAAAAAATCTTTTGCCTCGCCTAAAAATTTTTTTTGTCCGCCAGGCGGAAACCCATTGCTTCAGGTCCGTTGTCACGAAGGTGAAATCTAAAAAATTATGTATGTGTGACAAACCATTTTGCTTTGAAAATAACACGTTACTTCGTAGCTACCCATCACTGATTGATATAATTCTTTTGTAGCAGAAATTAACTGAATAAAGAAAACCAAACATAAAGTACAATGGAATAATTAGGCTTCTGTAAATTCTCGAAAAACACGAGCGGCTCGAGCTTAAGCTCGACCTATCTGAGTCGAGTTGAGCTCAAACCAGCTAAAACTCTCCAAAATATTCGTTTTTTCAAAATTTTTCAAAAATGGGCAAATATAATTTTAATTTCAACTTACAATTAGTAATAGTGAGTAGTATTTTTCGATCAATCGAAAACTCTTGCACATATCAGTAGATTCGACGTCTTAAAGCTTGGCGCGCAAACTCACGAGCTCGGGAGCTCGAGCCGCTCTAAAGCTCGTAATGTCAAACCGCTCATAAAGCTCGAGTGAGCTCGGAGCTTCGTGACGAGCATGATCCGAGTCTTTATAGAAACTTAATTCATGTAAAATCCATTTAATCTTTTCGCCGGAGTCAAAAAACAGAGAAAGCTTATATCAACCAGTCTATTTTTCAAATAAAATTTCTTATAGGCAGTAAGTTATTTTAGAAAAACTTTTGTGTCGTGAAAGAATACCAGTAAAATATTTTGGCCCGGTATAATTGAAAAAGTTGGCTTGTTTGCATTGTACCCGCGAGAAAATTCAATCGAGTTATTTCAATATTAGGTAAATCACAAGCTGCCTTTATTGAATCCTCGAAACGAGCGGCCCGCGTATTTCCGAATCTCGCTGCCGTGAACATCCGTGTAAGCACTACTCTCTAGACTTTCTGTTTCTTCGACTCTATATAGCTTTCCCCTCGGCTGTGCGGACTCCAGAACTTTGTAAATTTTAATGCGCCTGCAGCTGCCTTACACACTCCTCCAGCATTTCCATCGGAAATGCGTTCGATATTCGTACCGTGTCAGCCAAGATTGAACCTCTATATTTTAGCTGGTAATTTAAACGAATCACATATACATGTAGATTTTAAAACGAACTGCTGCTCTCTTATCGACTTGAGAGCTTATTTATTAAATCAGAATACCTTTTAGTATGTTTTTGATAAAATCTTTTTGAGCTCACTTGAAAGCGAAAAATCTCATTCAGAATCATAAATATTTTTATGAAGCTTCAGTCGGGATTGTAGATATCATTCACGATAAAACGATACGAAGGAGAGTATTTTTCCAACACATAAAATTTGGAAACCGACATTGTAAATCTGTACATATAGAGTAAAGTTGAACAAAACGCGCCGGAGGCTCTCCTACACACGTCTTCGAAAGTTGGCCAATATCGCGCGCCGGGAGCTTGATATACTAGCACATCGAGATCCGCATCAGCGATTTCTCGTTTAAAATCGGAGAGAGAGAGAGAGAGAGAGAGAGAGAGAGAGAGAGAGAGAGAAACTTGGAAAGTAGCAGTAGCGCTCAGTTAATTTTTCGTCCGTTCATTCTACGAGTCAATGATGAATTCCCGATACCCGACGTATGTTGGAGTAAAAAAGGAGATTATTCCATCGAATCGGCCGATCGTATCCAGACTTTTACTACATGAGAAGTGATCCTCGAGAGCCTGACACTCGCAAGCGCGCGACGCTCCATAATAATTTACCGTCCGAGTCGACTCCCCCTATCTTCTTTTGTCGATCCTCTCTCTTTTCGATATCCTCCCGCTGCGGAGCTCGAGTCTTATTTCTCTCTCTCTCTCTCTCGCGCGCGCGCGCGCGTGCGCGCTTCCTCGCGCATAACGAAGTTCTAGTATATCATTACTTCGCCCCCGCGCATTTTCAAGCAATACTAGCTAATTTCTTATTTGCTTTCCTTCAAGCGCGCTCACTTGCTTTTTCCCTCGGATTCAACGAGTTTCCAACTTTATAATTATAACTTCATTCGAGCTCTCAAATCTAATAGTCTAAATTGGTCAAGATCTAAATGTTCAAATTAAGATTGAATTGAAATAACTTGGACTTTGTCGGGGGCGTAGACTGTTCAAACACGATCATTAATTGCGCTAACTTTGTTTTCGGATGACTACAGACTGTTATGCGTGCGCCTTCGATTAAATATTGTCAGTTGAAAGTGTCAGTGGAAGATGCACACACAGTCACAAGTTTTAGTCGTAGTAGTTTCGCGTGCAACTTTTCGAGCTTCACACCTTTCGCTCGGCCGAGCGCTTTTAATATTCATTAGAATTCGTCCATTCTTGCGAGGCTATGAGAAAGAGACAGAGAGAGAGTTGATCTGTAGGTTAAATCAACTCTTCTTCGTAATGCTAAATTGCATAAAGTCGAGTAATTCATCCTTTAAATATGATTCTTTCGAGCAATTTACTCTTAAATTAGTGCGAGAGCCAAGTTTGCAACGACTTGAGGCAACTAAAGCGATTTGTTGGCAAGAGGGCGGCAGGAAAAAAAGAGGTCGAATATAACATGACGAATGTCGTAGACGCAAGTTTCGCGCTACGCGGGCGCGCGCCTATTATTTACGCACTTGCGGCTTTGTTATCGTCGCAGGCAAACTTTGCTCCTTTTTTTCACCTTTCTAAAGCCTCGGAAAATGATTTTATGTGATTGTATATTACGACGTGCTGTGTTACTGCCAAAATATCCATATCACATTAATATCCGGTGTACTATTGTTTTCTTCAGAACCACTATGCATAAATAATAATTTCTTGTCTTCGCGTATTTTGATGAAATTTCGTGCAACTAGTATTTCTGTTTGAAGCGGAACAGGAAAGGGACTTGTATGCGAGTTGCTTCGTTATTAAATCAAAACATTCAATATTCAAATCTGACATTCTTGATGCATTGTTGGGTACGCTGCAACTATATTGCACAAATTGCTCTACTCCTTCTATTTTCTCATTTTGCCTTCTCCGTCTCTTGTTCCTCAAGTAACCAGATTCTTCCAGAGAGTTTCACATCGCTGCGTACTGCTACGTGCCAAGTATTTCTCGCTGTTGCTTCTCGACAATATTATTTTCATGCTATATATCTCAATCATTACAGTGGAAGTGGTGTCTGAATTTGGTCAATTACTTATATTTATGAAATTTTCCTTTGCTTTATAATTGTTTCCTAAAGAGCAAATTTTTCGTTTTGTTACAGGTGAGTAAAAATCTGGACTGTCTAATTGAAAAGGATTCACGAGAGACGTAGGTATTGATTCGTCGAAGCGACACTATTTTTCTGACAGGCAGTAATAATAACTTTCATAGCAAGCTTTATAATAACCCGATGATTGACATCCAAGATTTTGAGAATTCAGTGAAATCGTCGTTAGGATCGACGAATCATCTCAAGATATTTCTATGAATCATTTAAACATTCGCGAAGGCGATGTTTGCGCAGAATAATGGCACTCGATAAAGAACTAAGCTCTCACGGATGAAAGAGCCGTGGATAATGATTCCCCAGAGCTAAAGTAATTACAACAGCAGTAACGTGTTGGCGCGCGGATCGCAGCATAACACACAACGCAGCAGAGAATGGCAAAATCGATATATTCCCGGGACAGCAACAGCAGCAGCGAGCCGAGAGATCGGCAAGGGCGATATCGAATTTCGCAACTGGCTCATTCGCAAACGCCACGGCTCGATGCTGCTGCCTTGCCTGACTCTCTCGTTTCTCGCTCGCTCGCGAGCTTGCACGCTGCAAATGTAAAACCTTGGACGCTCGCTCGAGCTTTACTGCCCTGCTCACGCATTCCCAACCCCCCCCCCCCCCCGCCCACCCCCCTGTTCGGCGTATATACCTATTGCGTTTCCATAGCTGTTAAGGGATGCCTATCTCTCTCCCTCTCTCTCCAACCTGTGTGTGCCTCTGTAATTTATTCTTCGCGGCTTAAACAGATTATCCACAACACGCTTAGCTAGTCGCTCAACCATTGCTTCTCTTTTTTTTTTATTTTTAACTGCCGAATCTGAGTCATTCTTTTGCAGGCTTCATTATTTGCACTCGTAGAAAATCTAAGAACATTATTGAACTATCGATGTTTCTGTAGGCGCTAACGTTAGATAGCTTACTGGTTTTAACATATTTTCAGCTATTGTACACATATCTTCAAATCAAATTAATGACATTTTTCTTCGTAAAAAAAATTCACGAAATACACCAAAGCTTACACGTTAACGATAATAATTGTTTATGAATATTTGATGGTCCATAAAAAATGTTGATGCAAAGAAGCAGAGTAAACAAGCATTTTCATTGATCAGGTATCATTTATAAATGATACTATATATTACACCGAACTTGAGAGATAAGTTAGTATCGCTTGTTCCATGCATTATTAGCTGCTGCTCCTGTATCCAATTGCCCTGGGCATTCGCAAAATAGTTTCAGATAACATATACCCAATGGCGTAATTATTGTTGCGTGACCTATACACTCCTGAGATGGATGAAAATAAAAGTTCTCCAATTAGCCAATAAAAGTTCTGCCACTCACGCGTCGCATTTTTGGTCCATAATAAAAATGTTTGATATTGAAATAGCTGGTACACAAGATTATTCCGGGGCAACCACGCGCGGTATTTAGATTCTCGCTGTGAATTTTTATTTCGAACGAAAACAGAGACGAGCTATATATGCTGGGAGGACAGAAGAGCGCATATCCGGACGCGAGTACGCGCACTTCGCCATCGATATTTCTCATCACAGCCGTCACGTGTGTATATGTGTGCGCGCTCGCGTATTTGTGTGTGCGTGTTTGTATGTATGTGTGTGTGTGTGTGTGTGTGTGTGTGTGTGTATGTGTATGTGCGTGTCTGCAACAGTAGGTATCTCCCGTGCGCGCGGCCATATGTATGTGAGCTGGCGATTTGACTGCGACGCACGTATGGGCATGCATCGACGGATGCTGGCAAATTTTTCAGAAAGAGCTAGCGTGTGAAAATTGGACGATTTTTATGCGCTGCCCTGCTATATCTGAAAGAGAGCGAGTGGGAGAGATATTTTACTACCGAGATAGTTATACTCAAGTGCTCGAGATTGTTGAGGCGCGAATTGAAGGAAGATTTTTTGAAGCTCGCGGCCGAACTTCCAATGTAAAGCTCATATGTATCTTTCGAAGTGAGAAGTTTCTCTCGCGCTGCACGAAATTTGACTAATCTCTGTTCGGCTTATCTCTCATTGGATTATTAAAATCTCTACGCCCACCCCTAATATTCTATCTGCTTTGGTATTAGGCGTACAGAACTCAATTTGGAATAAAAAAGAACTATTCAAAGATTCATCACAATGTTATACTACATTGAAAAAAATCCTCTTGTATCAAGAGGATTCCTCTTATTACAAGAAGATGTCCTCTTGTATAAAGAAGCTGTCCTCTAGTAACAAGAAGATTACTCTTGTTAGAAGAGGATTCCTTTTGAAGCTATTTTGAGAAGAAAATCTTCTTACAACAAGAGGAATCTTCTTGTTACAAGAGAATTTTTTTCTCAGTGTAGCAAATGAATTTCTTTCAATTTACAGTCTCGAAATAGAATGGAAAAGAACTTTTTGTTTTGCTCTAAAAATATCTGGCTTGTACGAGATCTAATTGGCAACAGTAGCAAAAGCTATTCTATATCTACATATAGATGATAACTATGTTGTCATTGGACAAACGGAATAAAAGCGCCAGAATGAATCACGGAAAAGGAAGTCAATAAGGCTAACGAACTGTAACGAGTTGCTCGAAACTTTGCAACAAAAAACAGAACCGAAATAAAAAGACGCTGACAAAGCGTACAGGTTTTTAGCACTCATTACGGATGCAAAAGAGTATGCGAATGAAATAGTAGTATAGGAGATAAGTAGTAAGTAGTATAGACCGGCGAGACAGAATCGATAATGCGTAAACGAGTAATAAAAGGGGGGAGGGGGAAATTAGTTTTCCAGGTGGGGAGATAAGAGATCGGAAAAGGGTTCAATGATGGGGAGATATGATGGGGGAGGGGCAAATTAGTTTTCCAGGTGGGGAGATAAGAGATCGGAAAAGGGTTCAATGATTTTTTGAGAGAAGGAGTGTATGTGATTTATTCAATCAAATAATTGCCGTGTATTGCAGGGTGAGCGATTGATGATTGTTGATACATTATGAGAAAAATTAGTGGCCCTGAAAAGGACCGATTTGATTTAAAATGTATTTAATTATTTGAAGGCGAATTATTTGAATAATGAAATGTATTTAATTATTGGTGTAGGAATATTTATCGGCTGGTTGTGATTGTTTGTCCTTCCTGTCATCATAGTTCTTGCTGTCCGGGTTGATTTGTATCCTGAGTTGCTAGGGAATGAATAGGGTAAGTGCTCCAGTTACCGACCACCCCCCCCCCCCCTGTTACCGACCACTTTTATTTGATCGTTTATTAAATGAATTACGGTAATAAAAGTAAAATAATTAGTTGTATGTTACTCTATTGAACCTATCTGACCTATTTAAACTTGTTTCGTTGCATAAAAATACCGAACTAATTTATTGAATAATGGTATAAAAGTGGTCGAGTACTAGCGCATTAAACTTTTTCATTAAGGCCAGTTACCGACCACTAAACAAAAGCGAATAAAGGAATCTTCTTTTCGCTTATTCAATGATATGATTGTTCCACATTGTGCTACAGTATAAATAGAAGACATTTGGATGTTACTTTTATTTTTTGTAGCTTTCCAAAATTATATACAGCTTAAATGGCCGGTAACTGGAGCATTGATTGCTTAAGGATCGGTAACCGGTGCACTTACCCTATTTGCTGGAATATTTGTTGTCTTTGTTATTTTTATCGTTTTTGCTGTCCGGAAGAGAAGAATACCCCGCACTACTATGTTTTTATCCCATGTTGACTAGAGGTTGATGGATCGAACAATAATTTGTTTTACGAAGTGACCGTATTGTTTTTTTGGTTAAAACTTTCAACTTTTTCGTATTTTTTTTTTTTTTTTTTTTTTTTTGAATTGTTCAACGTACAAATCTTTTTTGAAGCCGTTGTCGAACGTGTTAGCCGAAGAGAGTCTGCCTGCACACTGACCCATTGTTA
>JAWWMK010028200.1:0-14971 GCA_035047105.1 Galeopsomyia nigrocyanea
TCGTGGCTATTCCCCGAGGATTCGCCATTACTTTCAAAAGTCAATTCCATCATGTCGAGATTCAATGAAGCGGGATTAACAAATTATCATTATCATGCGAATAAAATCGATTCCCAAACCAATGAACAAATTAAGTTGGAGCTTTTTATTGCTTTGCGTATCTTGATCGGAGGGTGGTTATTGGCATTGGTGGTAGCTGTCATAGAAATTGTAATTGGATTAATAAATCACGTGTATGCCCTATTGTATATTTCTTAAATCACAATGTACACTTTGAACCTGGCTCGTTTTGATTGCTACATGAAATATATACATTAATATACATCTATGATAACTTGCGTGTTGTATTTTGAGCGGAGCACTAACTGTACTTGGTATATTGTTGCAATAAAAAGTTACTTCTTCAATAAAATATACTTTTGTGTATTTTTTTCATATTACATTCAACTTTTATTTACCAATAGCGAAGAAAAATCGTAAACTCTAGACAAACATTGCTCGCAGGCTAGAGCTTCCGAACATCGGAGCAGCTGCGTAAAACATTCGAATCTTCTCAACAGTTCAACTCCATGAAAATTTGTGCGGAGTGTTAAGTTTGATAACGTTTTTTTAAAAAGTATCGTAAAGTCCATCTTGATGTAGCCAAAGTTGAAATTCAAATAGAGTATAAATTTTGTAAAGAGCATCGGCTCGTTTATGAAACTAAATAAATAAATAAATAAATAAATAAATAAATAAATAAAGTATAGCCATTTTGATGAAATTTGGAAAAAAGCGCGCAAGCACAAAGCTACGTCGGGCTCAGATCGACCGCGCTTAGTAATTTAGTTCCGATATAATTCAGAGTGTAAGAACCAAAGAATTCCAACTACATGTAATGACTGAGTGAGTGCAAAAAATTAATATTCGATTAGAATTTCGATTTGAGAATGCTCGCTCAATGGCGAAGGTACTACTATAGTAAATACGAAGCCATGAGATCTGCTGTTAATGACATTAGCAGTATGCTTTCTCGAAGAGCATAAAATTTTTAACAACAAAAATGAATTTTCTTATACAATTAATCTTAAAGTCATTTGCTATACTACATATGTCTCTCTCTCTCGAGAGCGAGAGAGAGAGGGGGAACTTGCAAGCACGTCAAGAAGAAAACCACAAGGTCTCTAGCGAGTAAAACACCGCCGCCGCGCCGCCGCACTCAAATATAATGCGTCCAAGTCGATTGCCGCACGAGCACCTAATCCCCCAACCCTCTTGAAGTCCCTCTTGAAGAAGTTTTAAAAGCCACGCGTCGAGCTTTGTAAACGAACACACTCATCATGCATTGAATAATCACAGTTTCGTGAGGCAAAGCTCGCGAGTAAATTTCAATGGCTCGCGCGGTGGCACGAAGAACGAGAAGAGCGGATAAGAGGTAAAAGGTATAAGATCGGATTTATGTACACGATAGAGAGGATTGTTTTTTGGCTCGCGACGTTGACTTGGTTTTTGTTTTTTTTTTTTGTTTGCCTTTACAAATGCATATATACGCGTGTATACGCGAGGGGCCAATTTTGCGAGTGAGTCTAATGAGTTTTTCGTCGCGAAAGCTAGTAATGCTCGCTTTCCCAAACGGCTGCGGATTAACTACGAACGGATTAATCTTTGGCTGCAGCTGCCAAGCGCGCCAAGGGATGTGTTTACCTCGTTAGGCCTTTAATCGGTGTATTAAGTAGGTGTAAGGATGGAGGCGGGCTGTATATATATATATATAGCTGTGTAGTGGCTCTGATTTAGGATTGCGGATTAAATCGATATATTTTGTTGGGTTGTACGACTGTACTAATCGCGTCACTCGATTCGAATTGTCATGGAATTTTTTTTTATTTTAGGATTTAAATTAGATGCCATGCTATGAAGTTTTTTATTTATATGGGAGGAACTACTTGGTTTTTTCAGAATTATCGTTTGGGCCTTGCGATTGTTGTTTGAATAATTTATTTTTGCTTAGATAGAAAATAATGATTCTTCAACTTTTGCATCACGTTGAAATGTGTGCTGTGTACTTCGATGGATGTCGATTGGGTCGATTCAGTTACGCAAGCATATTTAATATAATTGCCTATTTTAGCTTTTCAAAGAGCGCGAAAAATGACTTTCCTTCACAAAACACATGCATATTTTCCTCATTCGATAATTCGTTATTACAATTGAAGAAAAAATATTCATGCGTATTTTCCTCATTCAATAATTTGTCCTTTTTCCGAGAAAGCACTATTCGCAAGCAATACCTGCTCACACTGCAATTGCGTTTTTCATTGTGTTCAATGTCGCATCAACTTCAACATTCACTAATCAAATATGAAGCTCTACCTGGTCCTCTTTGTCATAGTGGCAGTTGTACTTGCCAACCGTGAGTTCAATTTTTAATCGTGACGTTTTTTTTTTGTATCATCAGATCAGTATAGTACAATGCTATTCATTATTTCTAACGAGTAAATCATTTTGAATAATCTTGATTTCAAATTTTATATTGTTACATTCTTGAAATATTTACTCGAATTATCATTTTCATTCTTTTTTCTCTAAAAAAAAAAAAAAATTTCTTTGAGCCCAAAATTAGCTGAATTTGAAATCTATGATGTAATGTTTAACAAGCGCACTTACAAAAGAGGAGCCAAGCCCAAACTAGGTGGCTGGCTTTTTTTACATTGAAACGAAAGACACTTTTGCCGCGCAACCTTTTGTTCTGACCTACAAATAACATCTTGGAAAATCGGATCTGTTTTGAAACTAAAATAATCATTGAAAATATGGTCAACAGATCATTCTGATAGATCTAATGGAAAGCTAGGATGAGATATTCATTTTTTTTCAAAGTTCGATCCGGAAACCACCGAAAAATTTCGGAATATCGAAATTTTTGATTGCGGTAGAATAACGATTTTCATTAAATGTAACAATTGAATTTGACTGTATACAGTAGTCTGCTCAGAAAATCGATGCTACAAAAATTCTTCAAGTTCTCAAATATCGTTTATATACTGTTGTTTTGCAGGGCTGTCAGCTGCTGTAGACTACTGCGATAAAGCAGGGTGCGAGGGACCATGCAGTAAATTAGGAGGAGTACTTTATTGTTACTGGGGATATAAAAATGTTATCAGCGGTCCACTTGTAGAGAAGTGCTCGTGCCGATGCAGTTATAATTGTTAATATGAGATAGCTACGTCAT
The DNA here is from genome assembly GCA_035047105.1 of Galeopsomyia nigrocyanea. Taxonomy (NCBI): domain Eukaryota; kingdom Metazoa; phylum Arthropoda; class Insecta; order Hymenoptera; family Eulophidae; genus Galeopsomyia; species Galeopsomyia nigrocyanea. Next base: position 3,212 of record JAWWMK010028200.1, read on the forward strand.
CTCTCATTGAAAATCGAAATAAATCATTGCAAACTTATTTATGCACCTAGTGCTGTTTGATTATAGCTGATGATTCGCGATACCTTCACAAAAGTCCCACTGTCATTTTGCAAGCTTCAAAATTTTTTAAAGAGTACGGAATTGACAATTATATTGGAATTGATAGTTATATGATATCATAAGTAATTTCCCTTTCAGACAGGATTGTGAATTAATGAATATCTACACAGTAAGCTATACATATTGATACAATTTGATGCGTAGAAAATTTTCATGAACCGCAGATACGCTATATTAGAATTCTCAGTTACATTCAATTTTTAATTCCTCCATCGTGTGCGATATCATGTGCGTTATTAAAATCAGCTAATAGTTGGATATGGTTAATTGGGATATTTAAGTATCGGATACTGTGAAAGATGGTCGGTTTTGTTTGATAATATTATGAAAACTTTACAATGCTTGAATCGCAAGCTCTTTTCAATACATTTGGCCAATTTTGAGCCTATAATTATGAAAAAAATGAGTATTAGACTGAATGGGCGTATCTTCTAACTCATTGTACACGTAGGAAAAGTTTTCAACGTCAGAAGCTAATCAGTGACCCGAAGATGTTGCACTTTCCTTATTAGTTGATAAAAACAACTTTGTAGAAAATACTATATGCATAGCAGGAACTACTCAATATTTATTTGCTCGAGTAAAGTTTTTAATCAGTTGGTGATGAAGAATTTTAAATTAAATTGAATCTTTTAGAATTTTAAATTAAATTGAATCCTCATCTATTTATATATTACGCGTTATTATGACTATAAATTTTCTATTTTTTAGATTTTTTTGGAAGGTTCCATTATAAATTTGATATTGATACATTTCATTGATTTCTTTTTTTCTAAGTTTTAAAATGATTGAATCAATCGTCGAGAAAAATAATTGATAAAAGTCTAAATTCACTTACACTCTTTGGCCCTTTTATATTCGTTAAGTTCTTCAACTGTGATATTCTTTGTAACTAATTAGAAATCAAAATAAAAACTATGATAGAAATTTAAAAAAAAGTAAAAAGTATTTTTTTAATATAATGAACGAAGATATAGAAAATTCATTCTACCAAAAAAAGAATGTATTTTTTCGCTTTCGATTTAATATAAAATGAAGCTTGACGTTATTCGTTATCTCATGAGCTGTCTTCTACTGTAAACAATATAAGATTATAAACAACTAAATTGGCTTCTTTCGATAAATTTTCCTGCATAAACTTCTAGATTTATATGAGCAAAAATTTGCTGATTATCTCTTTACTATAAAAATTATACTTCGGCTGCTGATTTAAATTACGCATCAATTTAAAGATATTTTCCATTGCAATTATAAATCACGAACAAAATGAGAGGCCGCTGACGTCGAATGACAGATAATTCCACACGAACTTTAGTAGTGAACTTCGAAAATGCAATATAGCATTGATAACACACCAATGCACCCAAACCAATTTCGCAATTTTGAGAATCTCTCTAGGTATATAAACTCTCTCAGCTAGTTGCATTTATTATTGTGCTTTTTGCTTGTCCAGTGTCCGTCTACAGTTCAACATCAATATTAACAATTTATAGTAAATTTTTAAAATACCCACTAGTAAAACATGAAGCTCTACTTGATCCTCTTTTTCATCGTAACAGCTATGGTTATCGAAGGTAAATTTATTTTTCATTAAAAAATGTTATGTTGCTAATAAAATAACAAAAAATTTAAGAAATTTGGAACCAGAACAACTTATTTGTATTCGACCATTTTTCACAGTATACGATACTCAAATATTTCGATTAACCGGATCCAATTTTTATAACGCACATGATATCGCACACGATGGAGGAAATAGAAATTGAATGTAACTGAAAATTTTAATAATATTGTAGAATACCTGCGGTCTATGAAAATTTTCTATCATATTGTATTTAGATTGGTTAAGTAGTTTGCTGAGTAGATTCATTAATTCATAATCCTGTCCGAAATTATTTATGATAGTAACTGCTTATGATGTCGTATAACTATGTCAATTAGGCACTCTCTATAAATTTGTGAAACTTGCAAAAAGCCAAATTAAAGTGGGATTTTTGTGAAGGTATTGCGAATGAATGCGAGACATTATAAAAGAACGTGCTGGATGCATAAACAAGTTTGCAATGATTTGTTTCGATTTTCAATGAGAGATAACGTGGCTATCTGATATTAACAATTATAACTGCATCGGCACATGCACTTTTCTATAACAGAACCGCCGCCAAAAATACCTTCTCTTGCCCTGTAACAATATTGTACTCCTCCTAATTTACTGCAATGTCCCTCGCACCCTGCTTTATCGCAGTAGTCTACAGCAGCTGACAGCCCTGCCAAACAACAGTATATAAATATTATTTGAGAACTTGAAGAATTTATATAGCATTGATTTTCTGAGCAGACTACTGTATACAGTCAAATTCAATTTTTACATTTTGATGAAAATCGTTATTCTATTGCGATCAAGAATTTTTATATACCGTGATTGTTCGGTGGTTTCCGGATCGAACTTTGAAGAAAAAAATAAATATATCTCATCTTAGCTTTCCATTAGATCTATCAGAATGATCTATCGATCATATTTTCAATAACTATTTTAGTTTCAAAACAGTTCCGATTTTCCAAGATGTTAGTTGTAGGTCAGAACAAAAGGTGGTGCGGCAAAGGTGTCTTTCGTTTCAGTGTAAAAAAAGCCAGCCTTCTAGTTTGGTCTTGGCTCCTCTTTTGTAAGTGCTGTTGTTAAACATTCCGTCACAGATTTCAAATTCAGCTAATTTCAGGCTCAAAGAAACTTTTTTTATTTATAGAGAAAACGAATGAATGATAATTCAGTAAATATTTCAATAATGTGACAATATAAGATTTAAAGTCGAGATTATTCAAAACTCGTTAGAAAACGATTAAAAATTTAACTCACGGTTGGCAAGTATAACTGCCACTATGACAAACAGGTACAGCTTCATGTTTGATGCGACGTTGAACACAGCGGCAAGCACAATGGCAATGTGAGAAGATATTTATAAAGGGGTTTCTAATTAGAGTATGGACTTGATGCTCTCTATGGGTATGTTGAACATTTCACTACATAAAAGTGCGTGTGTGTCATCGGCCGTTTAATATGCATTTATTTCATATCACGAGTGATTATATCATAGTGTTTTGCAAATATATCTACGTGAAAAAATCTACGAGGAAGTCTCATAATAAGTTAGCACACTATTTTCATGCATCCAATAGATGCAGCATTTTTAATTAAGAAGACATACATATATACTTTTCGTCATGCGTAGAATAGTTCTTGCTAGGAAAAAAGCAAACTATCGATTGAGGAAAATACGCATGTTTAGTATTGAATGTACGAAAGTGTTTTTTAAACGCATTTTTTGTTCACACATGATTTATAGTCGTATAGTAATCGCCATCGTCTCATTTTGTAAACAAAAGCCTCATTGAACAACTCAAATCAACAATTATATAACTCGTGCGAAATAAGCTTGCATAACTTATAGATATCGATTTGCACAATCAAAATCTATCCAATTACACAGCACACACTACAGCGCAATGCAAAAGTCTAGAAATTATTTTCTATGTATTATCTAATCTAATTTTATAATATACCATGCACCAAATTGAGAATTTCTATGTACTCTTAATTCCAGATTGATCTAGTTTATTAAAATTAAAATTATTGTACATTAAAAATTGCACCATTGAAAAAATTAGTGACTTTAGGAAACCTAAGTACTTTTCAAATAACTCGCACAATTCACAAATTGATATAGCTTGTATGTACTTGTCACTGATACAAATTTAACTTTGAGATCAAAGTAACGAAGTTTTTTTAAAATAAATTATAATAGAAAACAATATAAATATAAATTGATGGCCCGGGTTCGTTTCGTACAAATACTGATTTTACATAATTTGCATCAACGCGAATTTTCATTACTCTAATTTAATACAAAAATTAAAATGGTATTTATCAGAAAATAAAATACTGTTGAATATGTAAACTTTCTACAGAAAATTCAATTGAAAATTAATTGACACAAAACATTCTATTTAATATCTACATTTAGGATTCGCCCCGTTATTGAAAAATGATCAAATGTATGATTACATCATGTAGAATATTTTGTGCCAATTAATTGTTAATCAATTTCTCTGTAAAAAGTTTATTTTTTTAGTTTTTACTTTTATTTAACATAATGCTATTTTATTCAACACGAAAAATAAAATACTATTTTACTATTTTGTTAAAAAATGGAATATTATCTCACATTTTAACTTTCTACAAAGTAATTGATTACCAATTAATTGGCACATAATATTCTGCACGATATAATTTGGTATAGAAATTTGGTAAAAAAACATTTTCAAAACGTTATAATGTACGTCAATTTTTTTATATTAGAATATATTGGATTGATTTTATTTCTAATTTGAATTTTGATGAAGTTGAGTTTTCCGCAAAATATCAATGATGAATAAATTGTTCTAGCACCAAAATAAAGTAATGTAAAATCTTAATTTATATATTCTTGTTTCACAGGATTTGCCGTAACGTACTGTGAGCAGGAATTGTGTGTTGAACCATGTAAGAGATATGGAGGAGGATATTGCTATATGCGCAGAAATATTATAACTGGCGAAAGATCAAAGTCATGCCTTTGCAATCACCTTACTGCTTCTGGCTTATAAAAGTTCAGTGTAAAGCAGCATGTACTGTTTTATGATTCAACGTGCATAAAGCAGTCAATGAATAATACAAAATAATAAAAACAATCGCCAAAATATCTTTTTTTTAAAATCCTGCCATGACACAACGACGTCAAAGAATTATTTTCACTTCAACAAAAAAAAAAAAACTTGACCATTTAAATACTTTGCAAGTGCATTTTTAATGGCCTTGTTAATTTCATACTTCAGTAATTTGCAGTTTATGCGAAGAAAAAGAAAATTGTCCATTTGAAAGAAGGTGTGAGTAAAAAAGGACTCAATACGAATAAAAAAGTCAGGGATTCGGTCAGATTGATTAATATTTATTAAATTAAGTTCTACAAATGATCATCTCGTCATAATATACACAAATAAGGCTTTTAATGCCATTTCTAAATATGGATATATCGAAGCTATTGTAAATAGTGCCGTTGCTTGACACAGGTCGCAATTGCGACCCTTGATTGCTCAAGTTTTGCCTTCTTCTTAGGTCGAGAATCATGTTGTATCTACAACTCTACAGATTTCGAAACTGTTCGCTTTGCATGACACTAATTAGGCAACATTTCGTGATAAAGTTATTAACGGGGCCATTTAGCTTTGCACAAATGTGCGTAAGCCCATAGTAATTTATTGTCTAACAAAGTGATCAAGAATCGAAGCCAATTTAATGATTCACGCTATGGAATATTCCAGTTAGTAAAGGCTTCTTCAACTTTTAGGTGAATTGTTTCTTGTGTAACACAATACGTAATTAAACGATAATATAATATAGTATAACTCATTAACATATTCAGACGATACGATAACAAATTCATGGACAATTATACTTATTACCTCTGGTAATTATAGTCAAGAGCGAAACCGAATAAATACGTACGTATTTGTTATCTTTGCATTTTTTACTTTTTTTGTTATCAGCGAACATCGATAATTCTATTAATTGAACGGAACATTTTTTTTTGCTTAACTAAACAAACAATCAGAAAAATATTTATACTGTTGGTACTTATACTTTCAAACATCGCTGTAAATCTTTTTTTTTACTTACGCTGCTGTCATGAATCCTTTCGCTAAAAAAGCGTGTGACAAAAGAATCTAAGCTAAACGCTAACCACAATATGAATGGATCTGCCTATTCTCCTGCCTTATAACTGGCAAAAAATAGCAGCAAGAGTAAATTAAAAGAGCTAAAAATGATAAGTGTGTTGTATGAAATATACATATATGGTCAAATCCACAAAAAAATCTGCAATCATTTGGTTCGATTTTTGGCAAATTAAGAACTTGAGAGTACGCTGGCAATTATTATATTTTCTCGATGTACAACACTAAAAATACTAGTGCCTCTCACTGCGCAACCTTGTGACACCCTTTTTTGTTAGTGTCACAAGAAAGGAGAGGATGTGCCAGAGCATTATGAATCTTTTGATGCCCCGTAATATTACGTACCCCTAAAATTAAGAGCGTACCCACAGTTTGAATATTTGAAAAAACGCTGCCGAATTAATGCATTTTTCTCGTGGAATTGGTCATATGTAAGGGAACCCTTTAATCAATATATTTACTACTTTCACACTTTATAAATATAGTCCACGTGGTTCGTTCAAACAAATTATCCATCACTTTTTCTTTTAAATTCGTACACTCATATCTATTTATACAATTTTATCCATATTTATATGAAGATTTTATAAAGATAATAATTTTAAAAAGATAGTAAAAGAAATATGAAATTCATACTTTAAGTAATATCAAAAAGAAATAATGCTCAAGTATATGTTAAAAGTGCACGTAATTAGTTAGCCTCTTCGTTCAATTCCGCTGTCTCCGCTGCACTTTTACACTCCCACCTTGCACTCTCTCTCGTTCTCTCCCTCTCGCCCTTTCTTTTTCTCTGTTTCTTTCTATAATTCTTAATAATCGCGCCTCTCTCTCTCTCTCTCTCTCTCTCTCTCTCTCTCTTTCTCTCACGCACACACACGCACACACCACTATCACTCTCTATTGCTCTCTCATTCTAATTTACTTTTTCGCTCTCTTTCTAATTCATACTTTCTCTCTTTCTTTTTGCCAAAGACCTTTGAGCGACACGTGAGTTACTGATATTTGCATTCGTGGAGCTCAAAGCCTTGGCGGCTTTAATGTCGTCTAAATTTTATCATTATAATTCAAAAATATTTAACTTTGCCGATGAAAAATTAAAAGTTGTCATTTAAGCTTGCATAATATATCCAAACAAAAACTTTTCCCCTTTCAAAAGTACTCATCAGACATTTCTTTAGTGCATAAATAGTCTAAATGTTGTCGTAGTTACAATTTTCATTTGAGTCAATCTAACAACGCCATTTTTGAAAATCGTATATAAACGATGGGTGAAAATTTCAATTAAGGTAGGTGTACCCAATATGGAACTATACTCAATATGGGACTATTACTCAGTTTTTGCGTTTACGCATGTTATAGCGGTACGGCGCTGTGGCATTATGCTCATACTATCAAATAATGAAAGTTCCATAGGTTCAAATCATCCCCAAAAGCGAAATCTGTTTTGCAGCAGCCGTTTTGTGCTCAGACGGACACATTCTCCAACACATTAAATTTCCATTTTAATGAATATATGTCATTTAAATTAGTCTAACACATCTAAACATAAAACTGCGATATACCACCCGATTTGTCTTCTTTCACCTTTTCAAAAGCACTCACCAGAAATTTTCTAGCGTGTAAATAAGCCAAATAACGCGCCAATTACTTTGATCTTTCCATCACTTTCGATTGTACCCAATATAGGACTACACCAAAAATTAATAATGGATTATGAAAAACGCCACAGTTAAGTTTTTACATGTTCCAGCTTTGAATTTCTGTGAGTAACTAAAGACAAAATTTGACAGTTAGTCTACATATATTGACTTATTCTACTTGTCAATGATGAAATATCGATTTTTGTTATATTTTTCAAAATTAATTTGTATGCGTAACTGTGTTATTGTCACATCATACTAATTAGCTTATAATACATGAAAAGTGAAAAATATTGATGTTGTAAATTGCTCATACGTGTCACCCATGAATTGGATACGTAAAAACGCTGTTTTCTAGAATAGTCCCATATTGGGTACACCTACCTTACATTTTTCTCAATCCAGTTTTGCATTTATTTGTTTAAATAGAGAAAATAAATGTAAAAGAACTAAAAAAAATTCAATTCGACTAGTTATCAACGTACAATTATTAATTTCTAGTTTATTTTAAACCAGTGTTCGTTAATAAGTCAGACATTGAATATAACTTATATTAAAATAAGCATGTCTTCATAATAAATGTTGATAGAAAAACTCATTTTTTAATCTCGGACATTAATTTAATCTTTCGAAATACTTTTCGCTCAAAGTGGCGGTATAAGGTATACTCAATTTTGTACAGCAAACAAAAAATATTTCTTCAAAGTGTGATAACTCAGATTAGATATTATCAAGCTGATCGTGCGAGGGCTCATTTTAAAGGGTGATTAAGTAGCTTCGAAATGAGACCACAAACGTTGAAAAATTCGCCCGCGGAAAAAGTTATGGCCGTTTGAAACCTTAGTGACGTTATACGATAGAGTTACCTTATAATAGGCAGCACACCAATACGCTCAAACCACACAATATCTTCCCCACTCCTCACTACAGTTGACAATCGTGTATAAAAGCCCTCTCTAGTCGGCTACGGTTATTGTTGCGCGGTTGTTTAGCAAGATAAGACTTTACAGTCTATCGTCAATATCAACATTTCGCATTAAGATTTCGATTACATTCAGACTAATAAAACATGAAGTTCTATCTGATCCTTTTCTTCATCGCAACGGCTATGGTCATGGAAGGTAAGTTTTTAGTAAATAGTGCAATGATACAAAAATTTACCTAATTTAAATCAGCACTAACGGTTCGTCTGTCTGTGACTTGAATTAGCTCCGTATTGCACCCTTCGCCGGTACGCCAGCGAAGGGTAGAAATACGATGCAACAATAAACTTTTTCGTCACCGCAATACTATAGAAAACTATTCATTTGAAATAACATTCATTATTTATCTTTTGTTGTATGTATAATGTTTAAGATATATCACTTTCTCTCTTGATTCTATGGAGAAAAAATAAGTCATTTCTAATACTGTAAAATTGAAATGTTTGAAATATAGTCTCATATTCGTACGACTTTCCATTGCTGAACTAAAATTTTTTTAATTTATTTAGAATTGTTGTTGCTATTTTTTGAATTTTCGTAAAATTCACATGGCTACAGGTTCCTGAATATTCAATGCATCTACCTAATTTTTTTCAAAGAAATTAATTCATATTTCATGAAATGGCAGACCTCCAAAGTTGGGTATGAAAAAAAGTCGTCAAAAATCCATGTTTTTTAAAATATTTTCTGCTATTAATATTTTTCTAATTATACTAATGAGACGCAACTGAGCTGATTTTATTGCTAAAATCTTACTCTTTGACGTCTAACAAGTCCTATCATTGTGCGATTTTTTTTGCTCAAGTTATTCACTAAAAACCAGGTGGACCTATTATTTTCAAACCGATTAGTACTTAGTTTTTTCGATAGTACTGATATTCAATTATTTACAATTCAATGTACATTCGGCTTTTTATACATTTCATAAATTATACTGTATATGTTTAGTTGTTCAAAAATTAATGCATTTTATATGGTATATTGTTAATACAGATTGATTCCATTCAATATTCTCAATAACAAATTACTAAATCAACCTAGAATATAAAAATTCTCAATTTGTTGCGCAGTAAGTTTTCGTGGTCTAGAATTTATAGCTATATTTAATTTCTTACTATTTTGCATCGATTAGATTCGAATTGAGTTTTCCGCAAAAGAACAATGACAAATAGATTGTTTTAGTATAAAAATGGCGTAATGTAAAATTGTAATTCATACACTTTTGCTTCATAGGATTTGCCGTAACGTACTGTGAGCAGGAATTGTGTGTTCAACCATGTAAGAACTTAGGAGGAGGATATTGCTATTGGCGCAAAAATATTATAACTGGCGAAAGAGCAAAGTCATGCCTTTGCAGTCGATCTGCGTAAATAGAGGTCAAACAGCTTCTACTACTTTATGACACCTTCAACATAGCGCATAAAACATTCATTGAATGAAACAACAATGTAGACCATTGTCAAATAAATATAATACAAAAATGAAACTTGATATTTTTTATTGATGTGAAATTAAAAATGATTAAGTAATCCATACGATAGAGTCATAAATAGAGTCGTACTCGTATACGTTTGGCCACATTTTTTTTGCAAATATAAAGTATTTCTTGTACCTCATGATGAAAATCTGGAGTAGGCTCAAGATTATAGTTTGAATAATCAAGGGACTCTGAACGAAATAAATGACTGCTATGAAAATAATTTTGAAATGTGCTATTTTTTCTTTGTCGCACTAAAGAATAATTTACAAAATTTAATTTTGTCTTGTGAAATAATCATGCGATATTTCTGTATAGATAAGATATGTCAAAAAATTTCACCTCGGCAAAAAAAAAAACTTGTTGAAGTAAATACTTTGCAAGTGCACTTTTAATGGCCTTGTCAATTTCATACTTCAGTAATTTGCAGTTTAAGCGAAGTAAAAGAAAATTGTCCATTTGAAAGAAGGCGTGAGTAAAAAAGGACTCAATACGAATAACAAGACTAGGGATCCAGTCGAATCGATTAATATTTATTAACAAGTGATCATCTTGCGATAACATACACAAGTAAGGCTTTCGATGCGATTTCTAAATATAGATTTTTTAGTACTTTTTCCTTTTCTAATAGTGGAGGTATTTTAGTCTTGAATAGTCTTTATTTAAGCTTTCGAGGCAGTTGAAAGTTTTATCATGAAGATTTCGTCGAAAGAAGAGGACCTTTGAAGTTTCACTTTGACAGGAAGTTTCGCTAAGTATTTACTTTTCGAGTGGTTCGAGATTTAGTTTTGAGGACTTTCACAAAGCCATTCTCCTGATTGTTAATTTCCAACAATCAGCGAAAGATCTGAATAAAAATTTTTTTTTTCATTTTAAATTCTGAAATATCTACCAACAACTATAATAATACCCACTCGTCAAAGTCAATTAGTCGTTCAAGACGTGCGAAAATCAAGACAATGGAGAATCGAGTCGAGTATAAGTAGTCGGATGCGTCCGTACATATAGCGTGCGAGTGACTCGAGAGAGTGTCCGTGGGAGATTTTGTACGGTACGGCTCCTTAAACTTGAGCACCGACATCTGCCTTCGAGTGTACTCCCCCCGATTACTTACCTCACCGACCATTTACCATCCTCCACTTTCCTTTTGTAATCAGGTCGTTCGAACGCATCCCTTACTACGTCCTTCTTGTCATAGAAAACTTGCTTGGAAACGTTAAAAAAACTCGATAAAAATTCGAAAGACACGAAGAGAAGAAAAAAAGTGCTTATACTTCGAAGAAAATACAAAAAGTTGAGAGATCCACTCTAGCCTCACAATAACGGGGCTCGGCCTACATTTTTTTTCTCTTTCTCTCTGTGTTTGCCGGCGGCCAAAAAGTTACGTCGACGTGCAAGAGGGGAGAAAAAAAAAGTGCGGCAAGCCACCCTGTGGCTCGCTTTTATTAGTTTGACCAGCGCTTTTATTACAGCCGAGCGTATAACGAGATCACACATGTGTCGCCTGTAGCCGAGAGAGGAACTGTGCGTATGTGTATTTTTTTTTTAAATTGCAGCGTAATTTATTCTTCGTAGACTTTGTAGGACGAACAGAACGATTTCCATGTTGTTACGTATTGGATGATTTTTGTGCTTTGTTTGTTTTCTGTTATCATGATTGATCGAAAAATTATTTTGCGCTTGGTTTTTATAACCCTAAACCAGTGGTGGGCAACTCTGGAGTTACGTTACCGTTACGTAACGACGTTACTTGTAACGTCGTTACAAATTTTTT